>ML686033.1:1049492-1136773 GCA_007922175.1 Pelusios castaneus
CTGGCCAACGGGGGGGCCATCGCTGCCACCATCCACTATTACTGCCCAGATGTGGTGCGCCTGGAGGGTGAGTTCAGCTGGGGCTGGGGTGAGGTGCAAAAGGCAGAGGGTGGGGAGCCAGGGGAAGGGGTGGGATGGGCGGGGCAGGGTGGGGAGCCAGGGGAAGGGGCGGGATGGGCGGGGCAGGGTGGGGAGCCAGGGGAAGGGGCTGGGATGGGCAGGGTGGGGTGCCAGGGGAAGGGGCTGGCACGGGCGGGGGGAAGCCCTTTCACAAGGGAATGTCCCTGGAGCGGCACTGAGGCTTCCCCCCCTGCAGACGTGTGCCTGAAGGAGACCATGTCCGTAGCCGACAGCCTGTACAACCTGCAGCTCATCCAGGAGTTCTGCGCCGAGTACCTGAACGGCTCTTGCCCCCTGGCACTGGAGGACCTGCTCTATGTGCCCCCTGTGCTGAAGGTGGGGTTGGGGGGCAGAACCCTGGGGGGTGGTGAGTGGGGGAGGCCGTCGTGCCCCACTTGGCGTGGTGCCGTGGGGGAGCAGCTGGGATATGTGCAGTGGGGAGGCTGGCTCTCCGTTCTGGGCAGTGGGGGGCTCTGGAGCCCCCCATCCTGGCCCCCTGCTCTCCACTCATGCAGAAGGGCACGGATTAGCCAGCCGGGCGGAAGAGCCTGGCTCGGCCTTAATGAGGCCTGGCTGGCACCTCCAGTTGTTCTAATTGGGGCCGGGCATGACGGGCCCCTTCTGGGCGATGCTGGGGACGGTGCCCCTGGCTGGGGGGCTGCTGGCACAGGATTCCCTGCTGTGCCCAAGGATGCTTTGCCCTGAGTGCCTCCCCCAGGGGTCTGCCCACATCCCGGTGGGGCTAGGGAGCCCTGGCTCGGGGGGAGAGGGACTTGGGGGTCCCCTTGTTTCGGTCTGTGAGCGCCTCCTGCATCCCCTGCAGATCAACATCAGCGTGTTCCTGGCCGAGCTTTTCCATTGCTTTGAGGTGCTCAAGCCGGACTTTGTGTGCCCCAAGGAGCTGGGGGGGCTCAAAGGTATTGGGGGATTGTCGGTCTCTGCTGGGCCAGGTTGGGGGGGCGGGGGGCGGTGTCTGGTTCTCTTCTTCCCCTGTCAGCTCCCGGGAGCAAGGCAGCCTCCAGCCTCTCCCCTGACTGGCCCTGGACTCCCTTGGTCTCAGGAGGACTGGGGTGCCCCATCTGGGGGGCAGATGACCCCATCTGGGGCAGCATTGGATGTCTTGCCCACTGACCACTGCATGTGTATTTGTGGGGGGGAACTCATCACACCCCCAGCCATGGGGCACTCCCCCTTCCAGCTGCCCTGTCCCGGCTGTGGCTCCCTGGCCAAGGTCGGGAACGTGGGGAGGGAGTGGGAGCGGAGCATGCCGGGAGCTGGCTGAGTCCAGGACAGAACAAAGGCCCCTGTGTTGGCGAAGCCCTTTGAAGGACCTGTTCAGGTCAGGGCCGGCTGCGTGGCCAGAGTGGGGGCCGGCTCTGCCAGCCCCCAGGGGCAGAGACTCATGGGCTCCCTGCCTGTCTTCCAGACCTGCCTGCACTGAGCGACTCCCTGACACCCGGCAGCGGGAACAGCAACAGGTGAGTCCCTGCAGCCTGCTGTGGGGAGCTGGCGGGCGAGGGGTCAGGGCTGCGGTGTGCATTGCCGCACTGGGGCGTCGGGTGGGGGGCAGGCACTGTCCATGCTGGTTCCACGGACGGCCAGCTCCCAGGCTGCTCCTGTCTAGTGATGGGACCAGCATGACACTCCTGGCATGTTGGGGGGTCTCAGACCAGCCCCCGTCCTCCATGGTCACTTGTGGGCCCTGGATTGAAGAACGAAGAGGTCGTGGAGCAAATTGGATGGTTTTTTCTTGTCTTTTCCTCAGCCTGGGTCTCCCCAGAACAGGGTCTTGGCCTGAAACAGCTGTGGGAATCCTTGGCAGATTCTCTCGCTCTAAGTGTCCTGGCTCTTCCCCCCTCACTATTAGCCCTGACTCTGTGCCAGGAGTTGGGGATAGGACCCACAAACCGCAGCTCTCCCTGCCGTCTGACCGGAGCTGCCTTCAGTTAATTTCCTGCCAGGGCAGAAAACTGAGTGAAATTAATGTATGGAATCGAAGCTGAGCCTGGCTGGCTTGTGCCCCACGTCCCTGCCCCTGCCCGTGCCAGGCCGGGACCCAGGCAGAGATGCCCTGGTGAGGTCCCAGCAGGGGGGTACGCCACCCAAGACCCTACCGACATCACTGCCTGGTTTGGCCGATTTCATGGTCGTTGGGTTTTTAAAAAAAAATCTGAAGTTTCATGGTTTCAGATCTTCAAATTGGAAATTTCACAGTATTTGAATGGGGGGTCCCTGACCTAAAAGGAGGCTGTGGGGGACACAAGGCTATTGGGGGGGGGGTTGTGTTATTGCCAGTCTCACTTCTGCACTGGTGGTGCTACGTTGGGAGCTGGGTGTCTGGGTCCCCACTGCCCGGCTCTGGGGGTGGCGAGGCCAGATTTCATGGGGGCGATGGGGTTTCACAGTTCATGATGTGTTTTTTCACGGCTGGGAATTGGGAGGGCGGGACCCCGTCCCAGAGCCAGGATCCCACTGGTGTCGGGACACAGGGTGCCTGTGGGTCGTGGCTCTGCTATCTCCTCTGGGGCTGCGGGGTGCTGAGCTGGCCCCTATAGGAGGGTGCATGTGATCCATTCTCCCTCTCTCTCTTTCTCTGGCAGCGGCTCCCCTGTGTTCAGCTTTCTGCACCCACTCCTGCCAGGCGGGCAGCTGCCGTCCCCGCTCCGAGGCTCACCAGGTGAGGTGCCCGGCCCTCCGTGGTGGATGTGGGGAGGGGAAGGATCCAGCTACTGCTGGGGCTGTGCGGGGTTCAGGCTTGGCCTGACTCCCCCTCCTCTTCTCTCCCGTCCCCTGCACCCCCCCCCCCCCCGCCCGTCTGACCAGGTCTTCAAGCTAGGAGCTGCAGCCCATAGACCCGACCCCTGTTCCAAACTGTCCCGGATGGGGCAGCTCCAGCTCCTCATTGGGGTGAGGGGACATGGTTGGATCTGACCTATTCTGTGGGGTTTGTGTCTGTGTGTGAGAGGGGTGCTGGGGGGACCCATGAGCATCGAGGTGTCTGTGTGATGTCAGGGAGGATCTGAGCCATTTGTGGGGTCCCTGTGGATTTGGGGCAGGAGAGCTGTGGGCCATCTGGAAGGGGGGGCTATTGGAGTGGGGGATCCAGAGGAGTTAGGGGCTCTGGGTGACTGTCTCTTTGTGCCGCAGGCTCCATGCACCACTCTACCTCAATGTCGCACGTGGAGGGCGGATTCAGCAAAACCTGGAGCAAGAAGCAGCTGAGGTGAAGCGGAGAGGGGCCGAGTGGTGGTGGTGGGGGGGAGCAGGTGTGGAATCTGGGCCATGAGCTGCTGTGGGACTGGGATGCCATGGTTTCTTTGGGGGCAGGGGGTGTGTCTGTGTCCCCTGGTGTAGGGCTTGGGGTGTTGGGTCCTAATTTTCTCCAAACAGGCCCCTGTGCAGTGGGGGAGATGGGGATATGGGAGGCAGGGCCTCCCCACAGCTGGGCTCAGGCCCTCCAAGTTGGAGCAGGGGCCAGGGCTGGAGGGAGGTGTGGGGGGAATGGCGTCCTGCAGCTTTGTTTAGGGGTTGGAGCCTGTTCCCCTCTGGGGTGGGTGCAGCAGGGGTGGTCTGACCCCCCCTCTCTCTGCAGCCGCCCGCTGTCGCAGGCCGTCTCGTTCAGCATCCCCTTCGGGCTGGACAGCGACGTGGACATCGTGATGGGGAACCCGGTGGGCATGTTGCGTTCCGTCAGCTCGGACAGCCTGGCACCCACCCCCTACGCTGCACCCGCCCGCCTGGCCCGCTCACCTGCCCCGCCCCCCGAGGACGCAGCCCCATGGCTGGCCAAGGACGAGGTGTTACCCCACCGGACAGTGCACAAGGTGGCGCTGTCGGCCAAGGGGGCTGCAGAGCGTGAGGGGCCCCCGGTGGAGAACGGGCTGGCCGACGGCTACCCCGACCTGCCCACCATCGAGGAGGCTTTGCAGATCATTCACAGCAGCGAGCGGCTGCACCCCGAGGGGGCGGCCGACGGCTTCTACCTGCATTCACCAGAGCCGCCCAAGCCGTCCCGGCCGCCGGAGCCGGCTGTCTACCGCTTCCACAGCGGGCCCCCCAATGGGCGTGCCGAGGGCCCCACGCCCACCCCGCCTGGGGACAGCAGCCTGGACTCAGACGCCGAGGACCCCGCCCGGCCAGCCGGCGCCAAGGACGACTCGTCGTCCTGCCTGAGTTCGCTGAGCTCCCAGCCGGACAGCGCCAGTTCCTCGGGCACTGGCGTGCGCATGACCAGCTTCGCCGAGCGCAAGAAGAAGCTGGCGGCCCCTGACGGCAAAGGCTTGCAGAAGGGCGCCGGCGAGAGCGCAGAGGTGGGGGCCGGGCCCCCTGACGACAGCCCCGGCCGCAGCCCTGCCCTGAACTCGGAGATGAGCCAGCTGGGTGCCCGGCTGGAGGAGAAGCGACGTGCCATCGAGGCCCAGAAGAAGCGCATCGAAGCCATCTTTGCCAAGCACCGCCAGCGCCTGGGCAAGAGCGCCTTTCTGCAGCTGAAGCGCAGGGAGGGTGAGGAGGAGGAGGAGGAAGATGGGGAGGGCAAGCTGTCGCTGGAGGAGCGGTTGGCCCGGCTGGAGGCAGAGGAGGATGGGGGTGCCCTGCAGGGGCCGGCCCAGGGCCGCCTGGAGAAGCAGGTGACGTTCTCGCCAGAGATCAAGGGGGCCCCGCTGGACGAGAACCTGGGCGACTATAACCGAGCCGTGGCCAAGCTGAACACGGCGCTCGGCTCCCTGCAGCTGGACATGCAGCGCCTGAGTGAGCAGCAGCAACAGCTGCTCCAGGAGAAGAAACCCAGCCAGGCCTGGGTCATCCCGGCCCCCAAGGGCCCCGCCCCACGGCCCAGCCGGGAGTTCGTGCCGCCCCGCTCTGTGGAGCTCTCGTCCTCCTCGCCCTCCCCGTCCCCCTCCCGCAAGCCCCCCGTCCCCTCTGCGCCCCGCTCGCCCCAGCCGGCTCCCAAAAAGGCTGCCCCTACACCCCCCAAGAGCCCCAAACATGCCCGGCCTGTGGAGCTGAAGCTGCCGCCCCTGACGCGGGTGCTGACGCCCCCCCACAACGTGGACACTCTGCCCCACCTGCGCAAGTTCTCGCCCAGCCAGGTGCCTGTGCAGACCCGTTCCTCCATCCACTTCTCGGAGGAGGTACCCAGAGCCGAACAGCTGCCCGAGTCCCCGGAGCTGGAGACCCAGGGCAACCTGCGCCCCGTGGCCTCCGTGGTGCCTCAGGGCGGGGTGGGCAGCGCCCGGGTGTCTGGGGACGGCACCAGTGACGTGTCCTCGCCGGGCGAGCAGCGGAGCAGCCTCATTGAGATCCCGCTGTCCAGCCTCCAGCCTGAAGAGGAGGGGGATGACTCGCTGGAGGAGTCGCTGACGGAGGTGCTGGACGCCGAGTCGCGGGGCGGCCTGGGCTTCTTCTACAAGGTGAGGGCTGGTGCCATCCACCCCCAGCGCTCAGCCTGGCTGCGAGCCCCCATCAGGGCACAGGAGACCCTGGGGTGGGGAACGGGACACAGGGCAGTCCCCTCTAGGGTGTGCTGTTCCTGGCACTGGACACTGGCTGGCCCAGGCTCCTGTGGGCGTCCCAGCCAGGAGCTGCTGTTTCTGGATCCCCACCTCCCCCAGGTGCCCTCTCCCAAAGCTGTGGGTTCAGAGCCCCTGGAGTCCTCAGGCACCCCCAACTCCAAGCAGGCTCTTGCCCCCGGGTCTGCCTGCGCCCCAGCCTGTCCTTGCTGAGGCCGGGCAGTCTGGCAGCAGGGTCTGGCTGGGACACAGCCCGTCCGTCTGTCCGGTGCCTTGGGAACACGGTGCTGTGGCAGTGAGTTCTGGCAGGGTGCGGCTGGACAGAGCTGCCCGGGTGCTGGGGCTCACACTGGCCCAGCAGGCCACCTGCGGCAGTGCAGTGGGATAGTCACTAAGCGGGACGGATCACTTTGTTTTCTGCCCTGCTGAGAATATGGCCTAGGATTCATGGGACTGGGGAGGGTCTGGGGTCTGTGTCGTCTCTTCTGCTTAACTCCTACGCCCAGGGGTGCTGCAAGGGCACCTGGGAGTCATGCTGACCTCTTGTGCCCATGAGCCTTAACCATGGCAATGACTTGTTCACCTGGGGAACTCACTGCCTCAGGATAATGCCCAGGACAGGAACTTGGCAGGATCCACCAGGATTAGAGGTTGGTCCAGGTAGCATGAGTGCTGTTACAGGGCTCCCTCCCTCAGGCTTGTCTGGTTGGTAATTCCATCTGAGGAGGGGGGGCTTCCTGCCTCTCTCAAGCAACAGGCCATGACCCGGGTGGGGATGGGATAGCTGGGCCCTGCCTCAGCTGTGGGGCTTTCTGGAGTATCTGCTGACCCCGGTACAGCTGGCGGGCGGGAGGGGTGCTGGGACGGTAGCAGCAAACTCTCAGGCTGCACTGTGGTTTTCTTGCTCCGTGGGGATGTGCCCCCTCCCCGTAGCCCATCCAGTGCCCCAGGTTCAATGGCACCTTCGGTGCCCGGTGCCTGCTCCCCATCCGGTCCTCACTGGCTCCGTCCCTCCCCAGGACGAGGAGAAGCCGGAGGCCGAGATGGCCCAGAAACGAGCCCAGCTGTTGGAACGCCAGCAGCGGCGCAGCGAGGAGGCGAGGCAGCGGAAGCAGTGGCTGGAGGCGGAGAAGGAGAAGGAGGAGGCAGCCAGGTGGGGGTCAGGGGCTGGGGCCCCAATTGGGATGGTGTGGGGGGCAGGTGACAGGGTGGTGCCCCAGAGAAGGGGCTGGGCCACAGAGGAGCATGGGTTGGGGTGATGGGGGGAGCCCTGCACTAGCCCTGGCTCTGTGGACAGAGTCCAGGCGGGGCTGGCGTGGGGCGCTGCCCAGTGGGGCTGGCGTGAGGTGCCTTGGGAGGGGGTGGCCGGCCTGGGGCAGAGTCCAGCCCCTGACGGCCGCACTCCCTGCGCCAGGCTGCAGGCGGAGGAGCGGCCGCGGCCGGAGGAAGAGGCCAGCCCGCGGCGCGGCGATTTCACGCGCCAGGAGTACCAGCGACGCCACCAGCTGAAGATCATGGAGGACTTGGACAAGGTGCTGCGGCAGAAGCCTACCACGGTGCGCGCCTTGAAGAAGGGGCGGCCCAAGACTGTGTTCTGCGACGACTCGGCCCTGGCCCGCAGCCCGGTCAAGGGGCTCCTCGGTATGGGGTGCGGGGACTGTGGGAGGGCGAAGAGGGTGGATCATGGATGGGAGAGAAGAGCATCTGGCCACTCCTTGCCCAGCCATGCCCCATGCAGCCTACCCTGGAGAGGCCAGGGATCTGGGGGGAAGTGCCTGGGGCTGGGGGAATTTGAGGGGTGCTGTCTGACCAAGCTCTGCCCCCCAGGCTCCAGGCTCAGCAAGGTGTATTCCCAGTCCACGCTGTCCCTCTCCACGGTGGCCAATGACCCTGGGAACTCGCTGACTGTCAAGAGACCCTCCAGGTGAGTGTGGGGTGGGACTGGGGGACAGGTCCACTCCCAGGCTGAGCCACCCCCTTCGATTCTGCCAGTTTGTGTGTGTGTGTGTGTGGGGGGGGCATTGTTTATCCAGGTTCCTCCTGGATCTGGGTGCTGGGGTGGCTTCCATTGGCAGGGAGAGCCACAGACTTGAAGGGCTGGGCTGGGTCCAACGTGGAGCCCTTCCTTCTGGGGTTGTTGGGGGGATACCCTGTGGGAGGTGAAAGGTTTGGGGGGAGCTGGGGCTGCTTGGGGGTGGGTTCTGGCTGGTCCCTGTATTGGAACTCCTGCCCCATCACCCCACAGAGCCATCTCCCCCTCTGGCCTGATGTCCCCCAGCCGCGTCCTGGCCAGCCAGAGCCGTGAACGGGACTGGGAGAACGCGTCGACTGCCTCCTCACCTGCCTCGGTGCCTGAGTACACAGGTGAGGACCCCCCCCCCCCGCCCCACCTGCTTCCATCTCCCAGTAGAGGGGTGAGACCCCCTTCTGTCTCCTGCCTGGCCTCCACTGCCTCTGCTTCCATCCCTGAACACGGGGGCTGTGGGATCCCTAGGCTTGGGGCCAGGCCCCCAACTGTGAGCCAGTTTTTCCCTGGGCCTGATCTCTCCCCCCCCCCCCCCCCCCTTGAGGTCCCACTCCGTTTGGGGCAGGCCCCATGGCCTCACTGCTTCTTGGGATTGAACTGCTGGGCTTCAACCTTCCAGTTTCACCCCGTGAGCCGGCTCAGACAGCCTTGGGCCAGGTCTCTCCCCCTGCAGCGTCTGGCCGGGTGTCTTTAGCAGCCTGGGTCCCCTCTCCACTGCCTTTCTCAGGCTGGCTCTGCACCGGGATGTCCCCCTGTGGGCTCGGGGACTCAGTGGCTCGTGGGCCCTTGTATTGTTAGTCAAGGACTGGCCTCAAGCGAACCACCTCATCCCATCCCCTGTGCATAATATCGGAGAAACTGAGGCACTTAGGAGGCGTGGCCAGTGACTAGAGCTGGGAGACTGGTGGGAACTCTCCTGCCCTTACTGGGGGGTGGGGGGGCAACTTCCAGGTCAGTGGATGGGCTGTAACCCCCCTCTCTCTCCCCTTTTTCCCCCCCGCCCCGCAGGACCAAAGCTATACAAAGAGCCGAGTGCGAAATCCAACAAGCACATCATTCACAACGCGCTGTCCCACTGCTGCCTCGCTGGCCGCGTGAACGAGCCGCACAAGAACAAGATCCTGGAGGTGAGCAGGGTGCCCCAGTGTGGGGTGCTGTCTGGGCCTAGGGCAGAGGGGGACTGGGTGCACCTTCTGCTGAAAGATGGCGGCACCCAGCAGGGTGAGACACTCCCCACCTGCTCTCTAACCTGTCCTGTCTTCCGCCCCCACGCAGGAGATGGAGAAGAGCAAGGCCCACCACTTCCTGATCCTGTTCCGGGACTCCAGCTGCCAGTTCCGGGCGCTCTACACGCCGGCGGAGGAGACGGAGGAGCTGATGCGGCTGACGGGCTACGGCCCCCGCACCATCACCCGGGCCATGATCGAGGGCATCTACAAATACAATTCGGACCGCAAACGCTTCACCCAGATCCCCACCAAGACCATGTCCATGAGCGTTGATGCCATCACCATCCAGGGCCACCTCTGGCAGACGAAGAAGCCGGGCACCCCCAAGAAGCCAGGCACCCTGAAATAACCTCCCCTTGCAGGGAGCCCTGCACCTGTTCCACCCCTGCCAGGGGGCAGCTGCTGCCCCTAAAGTGCCAGGGTTGAGGGGCTTGAGCTGGTTCATGACTGCTGCAGGCCCGTCTGCCCCTGCTCCCTGCCCAGGCAGGGCTCCGCCGGGGGGAGAAGGGCTGGGGCCGTGCCCTGCCAGACCAGTGAATGAGCGATGGGTGCACAGGGCAGAGCGGAGTTGGGGCTGCCTCGCCTGGCGACTCTGCTGAATGTTAAACTGCCCTGGGGGCCCTGCAGGTGCATGGGTCTGTCCCGTGGGGGGGCCGGGAGCTGTGTGTATTATACAGACCTATACAGAGATGCAGCTATTTACAGGATTTTGCAATGATTTGTATATAAAAGTGAATTGCATTTGATAACTGACCAGGCCTGGCCACTGGGGTGGGGGAACACACGGGGGGGGGGGCATGTTGCTGGGGGGGTGTCTGTCTTCCTTCATGTCTTGTCTCGGCCATTGGAATTAGTAGGTGACTTTCCCCAGTGGGGGCCAGGGCCCCTTCCTGGCTGGGGGGGACAGTATGGGCCATGGGGAGCAGGACACAGGGGGAGTCACAGGTGCTGGTTGGGGGCTGAAGCAGGCCTGTTACCCCACCAGCTGTGCACTGTCCTGAGGGCTGTGTCCAGCAGGGAGGTGCCTGCTCTGGGTTGAGGGGCTGGCTGCAGCAGAGGATGGGAAACAGGCTGGCCTGCACCCCAGCAGCAGTGTCTGGGCCAAGGGCTGGGCTGTGTCCCCCACAGCTGGGGGAAGGAGGCAGGGCCTGCTGGGCCCTCATCTGTCACTTAATAAAGTAATTTAAAGAAGCCTTCGCCTGTGTCTGGTTCCTCAGCCGAAGAACAGCCCGAGATGCTAGGGCAAGGGGCTCAGCTCCTGCCCAGGGGATCCTCATCTCGCGATGGGGGAAAATACTGGGTGGTGCCTCGGTGCTGCAGGGTCCAGATCCAGCAGCTGTGGGCTACTGGGGCAGGATAAATGCCTGAGCTGAGTGTTTGACTCCCTCCCAGGCCCTTTTCCATTCTGCCACCTGGGCTGCTGGCCAAGGGCCCAGCTCCATGCTCGCCTGTTCAGGGGCCCTCTGCTGCTGCTCTGCTTAGAGCAGCATGCTGTGGGAGGGGGGGTGAGCAGACCCAGGCAGTCTCAGATGCTCGACGCCCTGGTCCCAGGACTGGCACCAGGGCTGCCCTGGATAACCCCATCCCTGGTGGGGCTGTCTCCCCCCGCTGCACGGGGTGGGGGAGTGTGGAGAGGAGGGGCCTGAATTTCTAATCTACAGTCTGCCCCACCCCAAGAGATGGGGTCTGGGGCCAATGCCAGGGGGCCACCCCTGTTTCCCCCATCCCTCCACCACAACAGGAGCCCAGAGGAGGGTGAGACACAGTAAGTTTATGGTAAAACAGCCCATGTGAAACAGCATCCAGCTGTGGGGTCCCTCCCTTGTGCAAGGGGCCTGGCCCCACAGTGGCCAGCGCTCAGAGCTACAGCGGGCTCACCCCACACATTCATTGCATTGGGGAGGGGTGGCTGGCTGAGGGCACTGCCCCCCCCCCCCCAGGGTCAGTACAAACAAGCTGTCAGCTGGTTCCTACGTCATGCTACGCCTTGTCAGCCCGGGGGGCCACCCCAGCTGGATGGGGGCCCAGCCCTGGGCCAGGGATCTCAGAGTCCAGGGCCCAAAGTCCAGTAGAGCAGGATCCACAGTGCGTCGACTTCCTCCGCCCCAGCTCCAGGGGCCTCTCAGTCATCCTTCAGCCCCCCAAAGACAGCTGCTGGGATGCTCTGTTGCTCCAGCTGCACCTCTGGGGGGAGAAGGGGAGAGTAGATCAGTGCTCAGCGAAGCCCCACTGCCCAGCCTGGCTCCCACCCGCTGCCAGCTGGCTCCCCAGAGCACCCCTCTCCCCCATTACCGTCAGGTTCATTCTCGCTCTCGCCCCCATCCTCCTCTTCTTCGTCGATGTCGATCTCGTCGGGGTTCGCCTGCCTCGAGAGAGCAGCCAGCTCACTGCGCGACGCGTCGCTCCTGGTGGTACAGGGGGGAGAAGGGGAGTGAGAGGCTGGGACCCTGCCCCAGCTCCCCCCACGGCCGAGCCCCTGCGATAAAGGCTGGACCCCAGGGCGGCCTCCCTCGAGATCTGGAAACAGTCTTGTCCCCGGCCCCCTGCCATAGGTCTAGCCCTAGGCCAGGCTCCCCCCAGCGTGCTGTGTGTTATTGGCCACTGTGCCATGGAGCGGGCGCGAACAATGGGGCTCAGCTGTGGGGAAACCAGCCTGGCTCTCCACGCGCTGGGTGAGAGATGAGTCTCTTCTCTGCTCATACAGCAGGGGAGCCAAGACCCAGTATGGGGGGGGGGTACAGGTGCATGCTGGGACACGTAGTCTTTTCCCACTGACCTGACAAAAAGGATCTTCTCCTTGGCCCGTGGTTTGTCCCGCTCGGCCTCAGCTGCCAGCTGCTCTGCCCGCTGCTCCAGCAGCTTCATGTCATCCATGCCGCTCTGCCCCGGCGCCAGGTCCGACACTGGAACCGGAGAGCAGTGTGAGTGCCGCTGACCCCCCTGGGGGGGCAGGGAGCGGAGGTGGGGGCTGCTTACCGGTGCCCGTGGCATTGCTGGAGACCTTGAGCATCTGCGAGGCCATGAAGTTGACCTGGGTGTTGTAGGTGGCCTGGACGCTGCGTTTGATGCGCAGCATCTCCCGGATCGTGTCCTCGTTCCCGTGCCGGATCTCAAAGTCCTTCCACATCTGCCAGAAGGAGCCTGTGGTCTGGGGGGAGAGGCTGGGGGTGAGCCCCGCAATGCCCACACCCACTGCCTGCCCCTCCCAGCCCTACGGCAAGGACCAGCCCAGCACCAGACCGTGCTCAGCTTCACGCCCCATGCCAGGACTGGAGATGGGGGCAAGATGGACATTAACCAGCCCAATCCTGCGCCCATGGTCTGCAGGATACGCCACCAGCATGGGTGGGGGCTCACGGAACCCGGCCCGAGGAGTGGTTCCCAACCTTGTCAGTAACACGGCACACTTCAATGAGACAATTCCAAGGCCCTGCTCCATCTCCCAGCCTCGACCTCGAGCAGGGCCCAGGGCCAAGCAGGGGGGGACCAGGCCTGGGAGGCCTGGGACCGATAACACCATGCTGAGGGTGCCTGCAGCCCTGCCCCCCCACCCTGTTGTTCACCCCTGGGGCCCTCACCCGGGGGTCGCAGATCTGCGAACAGTAGGAGTAGATGGCGCGGGCCCGGTCGATCTCGCCCAGCTTGCATTCCATGTCGGCGAAACGCTGGCACATCTCACGGGCATGCTCGTCTGACAGCACCTGGGTGGGGAGTCTGTGAGAGCTGGCCCTGCCCCACACCCAACCCTCCCTCCCCCCTGCCACCTGGCCCAACCCCACCCCCCTCTGCCACCTGGCCCTGCCCCACCCCAAACCCCAGCCCCCTCTGCCACCTGGCCCTGCCCCCAAACTCCTGTTCCTCTGCTGCCCATCTCCCAACCCCCCCCCCCCACACACACACACACTGCTGCCTGCCCTGCTCCCCCAACTCCTCCCTCACCTCCCTCCCCACCAAGCCTGGCCCCTGAGAAGATCCAGGAGAGTGTGCTCCCCCATTTCCCCTTTAGCCCCAACCCTGGGAGGTGGAGGGGGATGGATGGACAGATGGACATGACTGCATGCTCCCCTAAATGCCCTGGGCCCACATGGGGTGGACTCAGGAAGCCATGCAGCCCAGCCGAGTACACTCCCTGCAAGCTGGCTGGGCCGGCCAGGGCTCAGGACAGGTTCCCCCCCCCCCCCCCTTGAGCTGCACGGGGCCAGAGGTCAAGGGCGTGAGGGGCTCTGCCAGCCCCTGCCTCGCAATGCCAGCTGGAGGGGTCTAGGGTGCCTCAGCACATGGGGGGGTCGGCACTGCTCCAGGCCCACGTGGGAGGGAGCCATATTCATTAGGAGAGGGGAACCCCCCACCAGCCCCGCCCCAAACCTCACCTCGATGGCTTTCTCGTAGATGCTGCGGGTGTGGGTGACCCCGTAGATCTCGGCCGCCCGCTTGATGTAGATGTTGTACATCTCGTACTGCTCAGAGGGCTGCACGGCCCGTGTGGCCCGCTCGTAGACTGCCATGGCGTGGCGTGCCAGCCCAAATTCCTCTTCCAGCTTGGCGTAGAGCAGGTAGATGGCTGCAGGGACAGAGCTTGTCAGGGGCTGGCTGGCACAGGGCGAAGGGGCCTCCTGGCACGGGGTCGCTAGGCCACAGGGTGACTGGGAATCACATCACAAAATGCCAGCCCCACTGCCCTGGGTCTCAGGCCCTCTCTGCCACACAGCAGCCTTGGCCAGAGCTGTGGGGCACAGTGGGGCAGGGCGCCCCTTTGCACAGGGGCTTGGAGATGCGACCGGCCCGACCCCCAACGTACTCTTGGCATATTTCTGGGGGCAGCCGTCCAGCGCCTGCTCGAAGAGGTCGCGGGCACGCTCCAGCTTCTTGCCGCCATAGCGGTCGATGAACTTGGTCAGGTAGGTGTTCCAGATGTCGTACACGTTGGGCCAGCGGAACAGGGAGATGCCCCTTTCGTAGGCCTGCCGAGGGAGATGGCGTGAGCACGGGTGAGCCCGCCCTGCCAAACCTGTGCCCTCCAGCCCTTGTGGGGGCAGTTTTATGACCCCCAGGAAGCAATCAGAGCCCACCCCAATTAACCCTTCCTTTAATCCCCAAGGTGCCACTTCAAAGCCCCTCGCTGGACACACACCTGCCAATCACGCCCCTTCCCCGATCCCTTGCCCTTTTTAATAGAGCTTCTTCTCAACCCCCCCACGCACCTTGAAGCTCTCCTCGAAGTAGGTGTGCTCCTCCAGAAAGAGGGCATAGTTGATGATGATCTGGGGCGTGGCGATGCGCAAATCCAAGATGCGGTCGTACACCGCCTTGGTGGACTAGGAGAGAGGAATGGGCGGGCAGCAGTATTAGATGGAATACCGTACAGGGTGGCATCCTGCAGGGATCCAGGGGCGCGGTAGGGTGGCACCCCCAGGCTCTGCCCATGGAAAGCAGCGAGGGTGGCTCTGTGGCCAGTGTCCCTCCAGACTTGGTGGGTTTCACTCACCTTGAAGGTGCCCAGACTCTCTTCCAGGTCAGCCAGCATGGACCAGACCTTGAGAGACTTGTACACGCGGTTCTGGACGGGCTCTGAGGCGTCAAAGTACTCGGCCTTCTTGGCTGGGATGGCCGTGGCTTTCTGGGGGGCGAGAGAGGCGGGTGCTCAGCGGGGCAGCGGACCCCCTGGGCCCAGGGATTTCATGGCCAGCGGTGCCTGGGGCAGGCAGTTTCATTCAGGGACCCATGACCTCCCCTGGCAGGTATCATCACTCAATGAGGCAGGAGCAGAATATGGCCCCTGATCTAACCACTAGACCCCATGCCCCTCCCAGAGCTGTGAGTGGAAGCCTGGAGCCTGTACTCCAACCTCGCGATGTCCCTCTCTCCTCTGCCGGCCCAGGACTCTCCAGCGGCTGAAGGGGTGGTCGCCTGGCGCCTGCCTCAGGCCCCGCACTAACCCCAGAGGGAGGGCCCCTCCGTTGCCCTGCAGCCGGCAGGGCGGGGCTCACCCGCAGGATGCGCAGCGCCTGATCGTAGTTCTCGTGACGCAGCTCCATCTCCCCGTACTCGCACCACACGCTCGCCAGGTCGTCCACCTGCTTGAAGTTCACCTTGGTGGCCTTCTCAAAGATGGTCCGGGCCTGAGGGGAGGGAGGAAGGATCAAAGGGGGCCTGACCTGCCCACCCGTGGATCCCTGCCCGCCCACTCCCAGGCCTCCCACCAGCCTGCTCCCAGCCCCCTCCCCTGGCCTGTTCCCTCCCACAGGCTCCAGCAGGAGCCCACACACAGTACATCCAGCCAGGCAGAAATCCCTCCCTTCTTCCCACACTCCCCTGCCCTGGCTCCAGCCCCAGGGGTGGCATTAATGGGGGCTCTGTGCACTCTCTCCAGGTAGCTCCTGCCGGGTCCTACACTGGGTGGGGGGCGGAGGGGGTGCGGAGAGAGCTTCGGCCTGTTTCCACCCTCCCTCCATCAACACTCACATCCTCGATCTGCCCGTTGTCCTCGTAGAACTTTGCGAAGGAGACCCACAGCGTGTGGGTCTTGCCGGTGGCCTTGAAGGGGTCGACGGTCTGCACAGCCTCGGTGTAAGTGTTGATGATCTGGGGGGAGGCAGGCGCCGGCGTTACACACAGAGGGAGACGGGTCTGGGCTGCTGGAGGCTATTGCTGCCCATATAGTCCTTCCCATGCGGCTCCCCCTGCCCTAGAGGGGCACCCTCAGTCTCCCTCGAGTCCTCCCGCCGCTCTAGTGCTCTGCACACATCCCCAAGACGACTCAGTGACTTGCTGCCCCAGTCCTTGCACAGCCCCTTACACCAGGGCCAGATGCGGTGAAGCGGGAACGTTTTGTAATGGTTTTGAGTTCGGTTTGTGCCTCATTTTCTCCAGAGAGGATGCTGCCTCGCTCCCTGGGCCGTAATCCCCATAGAAGTGCAGCATCTGAGAAAAGAAGGGGAACCCTGAACCCCAGAACGCTGACACCTGGAGACTGACAGCCCTGAGGGAGCCGGACTTTCCCAGCCGCTCCTTGGGGACAGGGCTGGATTAACTGGCCCGGGGACCCCAGGCTGCCCTTCACCGTGGGACCCCCCACCCCCACTGCGGAGGACAAGCTCCCCGTCCCCACAATGCTGGGAGGGCAGGAGTGCTCTCTGAGCTCCTGCCTGCTGGCACTGAGCAGGATGGGGGATCTCCAGATTATCATAGGAGTTTTAGGGGCTGGAGCCTGGGGCCCCCTTTTGGCTGGGGCCCAGGGCGTAAACCTCTAAAGCCCCTTTGATAATCCAGCCCTGGTTGGGGAAGATTCACAACAAGTGTTCAAGGTGTTCAAAGGACTGCAGAGGTCTGAGACCAGAGCTGGCTGCTGGGAGGAGCCAGTGGCTCGCCTGCGGCCTGGATGGAAGGTCAAACAGAGGCTGAGGGAGACGCTGGCCGCACCACCTAGCTCTATTAGTGCACCAGCCTTGCCCCACGGCACCCCGTAGCAGGACAGCCTGACACATAGCCAGCAACTCATGCCCACTCGCCAGCTACCACCCCCATCTCACAGGCAGGGAAACTGAGGAACAGACCAGCAGAGCCAATTGCCAGAGAGAACAGCGAACGTGTGGCAGTGCAGGGAAGGGAACGCGGAGTCCTGACTCACCCCAACCACTCTCCAGCCTTGCCCTGGGGCTATTTCCCTAGGCAGCTTCCAGCACAGGGCTCGGCCAGGCCAGACTGGGTATTTGAGGGCTCTGCAGACGCCGAGAGTCACCTGGTCTCACAGCATTTCCCGGAGTCAGGGAACCACATATTGAACTGCACCACATGATCCTGCGCCCTGAGTGTGCTACTTACTGCCTGCAGCAGACTCCTATTAACAGGGGAGATTTGTTCCACACCAGAGGCAGGCGCACCTCAGTGCCAGACGAGGGATCACTATACAAACAGCCCCCACACGTCCCTCCCAAGAAGCGCTTGCAATTGTCCGTCTCCCCACTCTCCTGGGATGCCAGGAGGTCTGACCGCATGTTGCCAGGCTGAAAAGGCAGAGCCCCATGATGCTCCCGTGGGGGAAGGCGCCGGCCCTACCTCTCGGGGTTTGCCCTCGTAGAGCTTCACACGCTTGTGCCACTCGTGGACGTTGTGAGGGTTCTGGCGCAGGAGCACGCTGTTGAGCAGCAGGGGCCGGCGCGCGATCAGCTGCTCAAAGCGAGCCAGACGCAGCTCCAGGTCCACGTCATCTGTCGGGGGAGAGGAACAGGCACATCGGCCCCTGCTCTGGCGTCTCTGCTGGGTCCTGGTCACCCACAGCTGGCGGGTGATAAGTTGCTACACTGCCAGCTGCTGGACCTCCCCTGCAACTCCCTCGCCTGTCCTCAGGAACCCTGACCCCCCAAGCCAACTCGGCGTGGTTCTCCCATCCCACTGTGGGCTACGAGCCAACCAGCCAGGGCCTCCACCCCGCCCTGTTCTGTGACCTGCCTCAGACCCAGAGTGCCCCTGGCCAGACGCATGGGATCAGAGCCAGAGCGTGCAGACACTGCTGCCCTCTGAGCCACGAGTGTGGGGATGAGGCAGCCGGGGGTAGGCGGGAATAGCCCTCTCAGAACAGAACGTGCGCCGGCAGGAGCCAGACACAGGCAACACCAATGGGTTACCCCCCTCTTATGCGCAGAGAAACCAAGGCAGAGACCAGCGTCCTGACTCTCAGCCCAACCCAGTGGGTCCAGCAGGTCTTGGCAGCCCCCACACCCACTGAGCTGTCATTTGCGCCTCCCACAAAGCGCTGTCAACTCCGGAATCCAGGGGCCAAATGCTACGCTGGTGGAAGTGATGTAACTGCAGAAATGCCCCGCAGGGCTACACTGGGGGCTCTGCCTTCCCGGGCAGAGGCTGGCCAATCCCTGCTGTGCCCCAGCATCACCTGTGGGGGAGTGTCAGCCCCCACTCACCTTCCTCCTCCTGCCCCAGCTCCGACGTGGTCTCCATCTTGGCTGCGATCATACTCTCCTCAAACTGGGCGTAACTGTCGAACACCTGGGTGAAATCCCGCACCGTCATCACCGTCTGGATGGCTTCCTCGTACACGTCCCGGGCCTGAGACGCAAGACACCATGAGGACAGAGCAGAGGCCCAAGCTCCCTGCCCCACAAGGGCACCCTCCAAACCAACCCCCAGGATAGAAATGGGAGCCATGGCACCTCCACCCTACTACACCCCCAAGCACGGCCCTTGCCCAGAAATGCAGCCACCTCTGGGGAGAGGAACAGGAGCAGATTACACAGGGATCCCTCACTCTGTGCTGAGGTGGGGCCTGGGGTCCCTAGTACTGAGCCAGAGCTGCCCCTGGGGTCGTGCGCCGCAACTGTTTGTAGAGTAAGAGTGTGTGCAGGAGGGGTCTGGTGCAAAATTCAAGGCTGTCACCAAAGCCAGATCATATAAACGCTCACTGGGGGCACATGAACTTGCCAGAGGTGAGCCCTGCTTACCAGACACCAGATATTCACATGGCACTACACGACGGAGCTAGTACAAAATCAGATGAGTCGACAGAACAATAAACAAGACTGGTTTGTCCAAGAGATCAGGAACAAAGGGAGGTAACAAACAGACACCGTCAAACACCCGAAGGTGGCAGGTAAGGTGTTCGTCCCAGTTCTTCTCTCAGTCTATACGTGGTGGGGGACCTGGCCATAAACCTTTGTGTGGCCAAGGGAACGGCAGGAATTTCCACTGCTGACTGGACACTCGTGCTGCAGGACCCGTAACTCCTACGGGATGCCAGGATTGCACCTTAAAGGCAATAAACCCGGCCGAGCGCCTGTACCACTGAACCGTGCCTGTCGTCTTTCACTGTCTGCTGGTGCTGAAAACACGGGAGCTCCAAGAACAGAACCCGAGGCCGTGGCAGCTTAGTTCTAGCAACATTTCACCCCCCTCCAGGGTTTATAGTCACAGCAGCACCGCACAACGGGAGAAGATTCGGCATTATGGCACGAGGAGCCTTAGAAACACTGGCTGGTTAGAAGTGGTGAGGAAGGAACAGCCACAAACTCACTTTGGGGGGTGCAGAGGGCCGGCCGTAACACGCTGGATTGGGACTAGACACGAAGGTTCATTTCCTCACTGTCAGACTCAGCGGCGACGCAGCAGTGTTTACCCTCTCACATTCCACCCCAGAGGCAGGCCTGCTCCAGAACGGGGGCAGCGATCCCTCCCCAGATGTGTCCCTGGCTCCTTCCAGATGAGACCGGCTAGGCAAACAGAGCTACCCCAGTGCCTGAGTGAGCGGGAAAGCCCAGCTGCTCTCCCCATCGGGGTGATGAACTCAGATGGCCGGTGTCATTCCATCCTCCAGCCTGCCCTGGCCTTTGCAGCGCCTCCCTCCCAGTTCCCCATGTCCCCTCATTTCAGGATCCAGTTCAAATGTCCCCCGCCCTGTTCCAAACCCCTCCGAGATTCAGCTCTCCAGAACACCTAGCACGAGTTTCTTGCCACCCTTATGGCTCCAACTGGTGAAAGAGCCACAGATCCAAGCCACAGGTGGAGAAAGTCTACACGGACAGCGCTCATCCCCACGAGCCCCCAGTGCAGGCCTCGCCCATCCTCCCCAGGTACCTTCTCAAAGTGCCCGCTGCGGATGTAGTAGTCAGCCAGGGAGCACCAGAGCTTGCCCAGCTGGTCGGTGAAGCGGGTGAGGCCTCCGCGGATGATGGCCCCCACGTTCAGGGACTTCACCTTGTCGGGGTTCTGGGAGATGAGGTCACACAGCTCGTGCCACAGCTGGTGGGGAGACAAGACGTCAAGTTAGGCAGCATCAGTGGGTGCTCACAGGCCCTGGGGCCCACCTAACCCCTCCCCCAGACCATGGGGCTACTCCAGTTCCTGCCATGAGGCTTGGTTTACGCATCTTTGCCCATCCTCTCTACTTCCCAACACCCTGGGGCTCAGCCCCCTGACTCCCTCCTGCTGCCCCACCTGGCACTTTCCAGGATGCAAGAGACCCTGCATGACGGCAGTGCACTGGGGTGCGAGCTGTCCTTGGGAGAGGGGGCAAGAGGAGGTATGAGCAGTGGGATGGTTGACTGGCCCCACTGCCCCCCCCCCAGGAGGGAAGCCCCACCCTGGCTGCATGGTTACCTCACCTGGTAGTTGGATTTGCCCTCCTTGGAGACGAATCTCTCGTCATTGACCACAATGGCCAGGCGCAGAGCAGCCTCGTCCAGCCGGTCGATGGAGCGCAGGTATTCAATATACTCCTCAGCATTCTCAGGGCTCAGCTGCAGCACACAGAGTGGGGATGGGCACAGCTGGCAGCCTGGCCCCCCCCCCCCCCCCCAAATCCTAGCCCTCGAGTGGGAAGAGTTGACACAGGCAGAGATGGAAGCACCGCTACGAAGCAGATCTGATTAGTTATTGCATTTCCAGCAGCGTCCACAGCTGGTTCATTCCCCGTCCACGCCCCAGGCTTTTACAGGCTAATGTTACTCCCCACTGCCCCCCCCCAGATCTCAGGTAACTCCCCCGTTCACTAATCCTGCAGCTCTGCTTGAGGGGGGATTGAGGCACGGAGCGGGGAAGTGAGTTGCCAGAGGGTCCACAGCTCGCTGGGCTATGGACCAGAGGAAGGACAGCACAATACGTTGGGTGCTAACCTGGGATTGGGAGACCCCAGTCTAATTCCAGCACAGTTTCCCTGTGGGACTGTGGGAGCCGGGAATCAGAGTCCTCCAGGCAAACAAGTGTTGCAGCTGGCTCTGGGTGGGGTAAGGGATGGTTTTCCACCCTCTAAGGAGCCGAAGCTCCAAAGCCTTTGTTCCAATGCTGTAGATCCACGATGCTGACAGGCAAATCCAGAGGGGACTGGTCAAAGGGAAGCCACTCAAGAAAGAGCAGGGATCAGGGAGGGAGGTGGGGCCCTTACCTTCAGGTACCTGCGGTAAACTCGCACGGCTGTCTCAGGCAGGGGGTACAAGCGCACAAATTTCAGGTAGAGGGGCCAGATGCGATGGTGCTGTGTGATTGGTAGCGCCCGGAGTGCCCGGTCAAAGGTCCTGCGTGTGCGGGTGATCCGGCACTGGTCCATGAGGAACTGGCAGTAATCCAGCCAGATCCGGGGCATCTGTGGTGTACAAAGCAGGACTGGTTACCAGGGCATCGGGGCAGGCCTACAAGGAGAGTCCGACTCTATCCATTATGGCTCTACCGCCACCATGGTGTGGGCACAGCCGTCCCCCAAGAGCGAAATCCCTTCTCCCTAAGGAGGGAAGCCCTCACCTCACCTTGTAATTGGATTTCCCCTCCTCCCTCCATCTATCAGTTGACATGAAGCCCAGTGGCACCGTCACTCCCCAATGAGCCCCAGCCCCCCCATACCTTGTGCATGAAGACGAGGGCCCGTTCATGGCAGTTGTTCACCTCCTCGTAGCCAGGATCAGTCACACACCGTTTCTTCACCTGCTTCCGGCGCTGCTTGAGGTAGTTATACCAAAGCTTGTAGCTGAAAAGACCACGGACTTGTCACTCCCCGAGGTTTCCGTAGCCTGCCCTCCTGCCCCGGCCCTCACGGCACCTCCTGCTGGGAGAGGCGAGGAGTGCGACAGCCGGGAACGTCCCATATCCAGAGCACCTGCCCTTTTCTGCAGTGCTTCCCACCTGAGATCACAGCAGCTCCGAGCTCCTGAAGGGGCTGGCCGCGCTGCAATCAGAAGTGGGACTGCAGAATGCGGCCTCAGACCCAAGTTACTGTCGATCTAACGAGCCTGCTCAGCAGCAGCACAGACAAGACGCAACGCGCCCATGAGCCCAGCTAGTTTCATTGGCACTGTTAATCGAGCTAGCTCGGGGGTGTCTACGCTGGCTGCAGTGAGCCTAAAGAGTTCTCCATGGCTGCAGGAGACCCAGCCCCCATACTCTTCCTCCAAGCCACATACCTGCCTGGCAACTCCTTGAGGGCTCGCTCATAGATCAGGTTTAGCACATGCCGGGGAGCGTTCTGCTTGAACTCAATGTAGCGGATCCAGCACTTGACAGAGAAAGGGTTGCGCAGAATTTCTTCCTCATATTGCAAATCCTCCTCCTCCTGCATGTGGGGGAAAGGGTTAGCGGCAGAGGCCAGTCCTTTTCTTTACGCCCAGAAATCTCCAGGCACTAGAAGCCCTGCTTGCTTCAGACACAGTCTGTTTAGCAGGGAAAACACCCCAGGAATCCCCACTTTTAAAACTCCATTTTAATTGCAACCCATTTTCTTATTGAAATGTTTGCTCTCGCCGGTTTTGTTAACATTGGGCAGGGGAGATAAACATCCTGGTTTATTATTGTAGGGTTGCCCAGTTGGGCTAGGATGTTGTTTTGTCACTACAGGGTTGCTCAGAAAAGCTAGTCTGTAGAGCATAGGACGCATGCTACTGTGCTCCCATCGGAACCAGACAGAGAGCCAAGCTGGGACGTTGAAGGCCGACCCTTGCCCCTTGGCTCAGGGCTGAGGCGTGGAAGAGGGATCACGGCACAGGATTGCCTGTGGCAGGCATGTACACTTAAAAGTTCCTGAAGGCTCTGGGCTCCAACTTGCAAACCCACAGCTCTGCCTGGACATGGTCCATCGAATCCCTTCCTCACATGGTGGGGATGACACTGGAGTACTGGGCTGGGAGGAGGCAGATCTGAGTCTATGGGGGGCAGCACCAGGGCCCATGAAAGGTTAGAGGGCAGAGATAGCACTATAGGGCAGTAATGGCAGGTGCTCTGAGTCCATGGGGAGTTTGGGGACAAGACTGAGTCTATGATGAGGAGAGAGCACTGGGGGGGCTCTGGGTCCATGAGGAAGGGGGCAGGATTAGGTGTGGGACTCTGGGTCCAGGGCGAGGGGCGGAGCTTAGTCTGGGGGTGGGGGCGGAGCTTAGTCTGGGGGGACTCTGGGTCAAGGGGGAGGGGCGGAGCTTAGTCTGGGGGTGGGGCTTTGGGTCAGGGGGAGGGGCAGAGCTAGGTCCAGTGGTGGAACTTTGGGTCAAGGAGGAAAGGGGCGGAGCTAGATCTGGGAGGGGAACTCTGGGCGCAGGGGAAAGGGGCGGAGCTAGATCTGGGAGGGGACCTCAGGGCGTAGGGGAAAGGGGCGGGGCTCTGGGCCCAAGAGGGAGGGGCAGAGCTTAATGTGTGGGTGAGTCTCTGGGTCAGGGGGGAAGGGGTGGAGCTAGGTTTAGGGGCGGGGCTGTGGGGCAGGGGAGGGGTGGAGCTAGGGGCGGGGCAAGGCTCTAGGGCCAGGGTTAGGGGCGGGGCTCTGGTGGGTCCGAGGAGAGAAGGCGCAGGGCTAAGCTGGGGGCGGGGCAACGAGGGAGCAGTTCCGCGGGTGGGAGACCGGGCCCGGGTACGGTGGCCCCCATAGGACATGACGCCCCCGCGGACTCACGAAGAACAGGTCCGGCTTTCCCGCGCCGGCCGCTGGGGGCTCCTCCAACTCCGGCATCGCAGCTCCGCACACAGCCACTGCAGGCCCCGGCGCGCGGCGATGACGCAAGCGACGCGCTCTCTACATCAGCGGGCCGACCCCTGACGGGGAGGCGCCATTGGCTAAGAAGGTCGCGCGGGTTTCCGTTGGTGACACCGCAGGGACCCGTTCTTCCGCCCGGGCGCCATCTTGACTCCGGCAACTGGGGGCAGCGGGTCCCGCCCTTCCCCGAGCGCTGAACCAATAACCGCAGCTGATACTGAGCACTGACCAATAAGCGTCGGGTTTGTTCCAGAGGGTGAGCGCGCGGAAGCAGTGGGAGCGGGAGGGCGGAAGCGAGCGGAGCGGAAGTGGCTGGGCCGCCGAGGCCAGGATGGGGGTGAAGATCGAGCTGTTTCGGGTCAGTGGCGCAAACGGAGCCTGGGGGTGCAGAGGGGCTGGGGGAGGGGCGGCTGTGCTGGGGCCGATAGGGCAGAAAGGCCCTGTGGGGTGCATGGGGGCGGGAGTGTCCACGGCGGTGGGCGGGGCTTTGGGCTAAAGGGCGGGGTCTATGGCTGGGGGCGGGGCTAGGGAGTTCGAGATTCATCATTTAAACACCTTAGTGTTTCCCCCCTAATTTTAGCCACGTCTTTCCCCTTTTCCTCTCTTTCTCTGCAGATGGTTCTGTATTTGACCTTCCCCGTTGCCATGTTCTGGATCTCCAACCAACCGCAATATTTTGAAGAATATGTCATCAAAAGGAAGGTGAGCCTGGGCTTCTCCTGGGGAGGCAGTGCCAGCTCGTGACTAGTGCAGGTACTGCAAGGGAGGACTCGAGGAGGGCAGTGTGGACTAGTGATTAGAACAAGGGGGCAAGGGTTCAGTCAGAGCTCATGGAGGGCAGTTTGGGGTGATGTCTGTAGAGGGTGTTTCCTAGATCGGAGTAGACAGCTGCACTGGCTTCTTTTGCTATGCCCTGCTCTTGTCCCACCCCTGCGAGGGCAGGGCTCTGAGGGTTTTTCACTTTCCACTGTAGCACAGGGCATGGCTCACCGACCGGTGAGTTCTCTGTATCTTGATTTTAAGGAGGTAAATAACTCAGTCCTAGGTTGATGGCCCATTGCTTGAGTGGGCAGGTGAGGTCTTGAGGCCTGCATTTTGCAGGAGGTCAGACTAGATGATCATACTGGTCCGCTCTGACCTTAAAGTCTATGAGTCTACTTGTAAGCAAGGAGCGAATGTTAGCAGGACTGGGGGTGGCCTCACCAGGGTCTGTTGGGTACATTTCTTCTGTCCGTCGAGGCCAGTAATGGCACTGGCTCCCCTGCTGGGTAAGACTGGTCCTAGAATCCCCCTCTCGCTGCTAATCCTCACAGCTGCCCTCGTTTCTGTTTCCACAGAGGGAGATCTACCCACCTGATGATGAACTCCGGGTAAGCTTCTGCCCTCTCCCGTGAACCTTGCTGAGGCCATGTGCCAGCTCGGGGGGCAGGTCTCTGCTGAGCACCTCTCCCTGGGGCTATTTAAGCTGCCCACAGCACATCACTGGGGTTTCCAACCATTGGGAGGCTGGAGCTACACTCTGAAGTGATACCCGGCTGTGTGCTGTCTCCTATGAGGCCTCGTGGGGTGGGGTTGTCTCAGGCAGAGCGGGAGGGTGAAGCTTTTTTAGCCTTTGCTGGCAGAGCATTGTGGGGCAAAGGCCTAGCTCTTTTGGCCCTGGCCCAGCTGTAGCACAGGAGGTATCCCCATGTAGCAATCCCAGGACTCAGTTGGGGTTTGGAGAAGCAGCCCCTGGAGGGTTTGGACCAGCATGAGGTGCTCTGTATGTCCATCTTTCCTTCCTTCCCTCTGCATTAACACTCTCCTGGGAAGTTCCAGGCCCTGTTACCCACAGCAGCCTCAGCCTGGTTCCTCTAACCACTAGAGGGCCTCAGGGTCTCTCCAGCCACCACTGACCAGTGCCTCTGGCATAGGAAGGAGATGGTACCCCTGGAGTGGGGCACAAAACAGGTGAATAGCTTACTGACCCTGCCCCATCTGTCTGTGCCTTAGAGGAAGGAACTGGAGGATTTCAAGGAGCGGATGCGGAAGAAGCGCGAAGAGCAGCTCCTGCGGAAGGCTCAGGAGTGACAGCACTTCACACCCCCTGAGCTGGATTGAGGGAGACAGCAGCATGACCTGGGTGGGGGATAGAAATCTCCCCCCACCCCCCCCCATCCACACAGTCACCACCAAGAGGTGGTCAGGTCTGCTGCTCCTTTGGCACCAGCCCAGCTGCCCTCCTGGAGCCCTGCAGCCACGTGGGGTGAAGGGAACAGCAGATACAATGGGAGGGGGTTAGTAGGAAATAGAATAGCCCCTGTCTGCTCTTGGATGTCAGGGAGCTTTGTGTGTGCTCGTTAGTTAACCCTCACAGCCCGATGGGAATGCCCCACACCCAATTTTGGACACATGGCTAATGTAAGATCTCTGCAGCTTCAAGAGCTAGGAGTGGGGGGCAGATGTGCTGGACTTTATCCCTCACTCTGCCACATGCTTCCCAAGGCCAGCATCAGGCCTACAAGCTCAGCACTGAGAAGATCTATCTCCGCTTGTGGCATGTGGTGACCTGGGCTGACAGATGGGGGGATTTAGCGAGGGAGGCAGGAAGATGGAGCCCTGCAGCAGCCCAGGGGAGGATGGTGGCCTGACTCTGGAGATGAGGCACGTACCGGACACGACAGTGCATTCTGGCTCCACGGAAGAACCCAGGCGCTGTTGGACTCCACAGTCCCCTCCCACTGAGATGCAGCTGGATGATGTGGCTTTCCCACACTCTGCTTTTCGTTGCCGAGTGGCCTGCTGAGATGCAGCGTCCTGAGGAGGTGAAACTCTTCTCCATTGTGACACTGCTACTGTGGCTGACTCCTTTGACTTCATCTGGGTTGGGCGAAGTGTGTGTGTGGGGGAGTTATCCAGGAAATACAGCCCCACCTCCTCTGGAGGCACTTGTTCTGCGTGTCTGTGTCATGGCAGTATCTTTCCCTCCTTATTGTCTATGAGCTGAGGCCGCTTGCAGCCTGTCTCCAGCATTAGAGGCGTGAATCTCCCCGTGGGCTCTATGCAGCACGCTGCTCCAGGGCATCTCTGAGGGGATGCATGAGGATTTTGGCTTGACTGGAGGAGATGTGCTGAACAATGGGGCTTCCTGCAGACATTCTCCTTCCATTCAACGGGTCCTGGGCTGGGACAGAGCATTACCCCCTGGGCCATGCAGATAGCAACTGGCCAGCTGTTTGGACAAGTGTTATGTGGAGTCACTTGATAGGGTGTCAGCCCCAGCAGCCGCCCTCCCCCTTTCCCAGTGGAGCAGACCCAAGACAGGGCTGTTGGCCTCTCTGCACCCCTCTGGGATAACAACTTCCAACCGCTGTTAGACCTGTAGCTCCATAGCAGCTGTCTGCTGGAAGGTTCAGCCCTCAGACCCAGCTCATGACTGGCTGGAGTTGGGGGGGGGAGAGGGCGCAGTTCTGGTTGCACAGAACAGAATTCAGGGGTGATCCGGTTCTTCCTGTAAAACACTCAGGGAGCCATGCACCAGAGAGGTGTTAAATGATGCAAAGCCCTGTGATTGGGAGTTAGGAGGCGCCCCTAATACAATTGCCAGCTACCCTCACTCGGCCATGTTGGCCGCACACATTTTATTGTAGCCTTGACTTTCCTGGTCACCTAGTGATTTTTCCACAGGGCCCCTCCTCAGTCAGGACACAGCCTGGACCTGCAAGAGCCCAGAATTACAGCTGCACAGGCAACCTGGGGTTTCCTCGCACATGCTTGATACAGTCTACATAATGTTCATTATTAGAGTTCGATGTAATAGTCAGTCTGGGGAGCTGGGAACTGCCTCATCCACCCCCTTGGCTTGTTCACTCTGAAGCCTAATGATGCCACCTGAAGCATCAGTAACATTAGCTATTTTGCTCACTGTTGATCGCCTTGGCAGGACCTTCCTGCTATCGTGGGGGGGGGGGGGCGGGTGGTGGTGGGAGGGGCTGAGGGAGAGCCCTGATTCTGCCCTTCCCTGCACAAGAAGCTAATGGAGAAGCTGCCAAGATATTGCAAACCACATGGTCCCAGCATGCCATGCTCTACCAGCAGCCACAGAGCCACCCCACATTGCCTGCTCAGGTGTGCAGTTTGGGGAGACAGCACTTTTGTATTGAGGCAATCATGCTGTCTGCCCCCCACCGCTGCATGTGGGCAGCAGCATCAGCTGCAAACATCTCAATCCTGCACAATGAATGGCTCCAGCAAGGCCTGGATCTCACTCACTGGCTGCCTTAGGCTGGCAGAGCCTTTTCAAGCAGTGGTGGGGCACCCCTCCCAGGCCTTTCACACAAGTCTCCCTCCAGACCTCGCACCCAGGAACCTCCCTCCCCCCACCCCCCAAAGAGCTAGAAAGTGTCTATTTTAGAGTGACAGCTGTGAGTCCCCTGAAATCCTAGGACTCTGGGCACTTGGGCTGTAGGCAGAACCCTGTGTCCCTGTGACAAGTTACATGCCCCCCCACCGAATGGGCACCTCCTGTGATGTTATTTGGGGGAATTTAGCTCACATGATCCCCAGCCACAGCTCATGCTCTGTCACTCACCAGCTGAGCACCACAGGCTACTCAGCCCTCCAGCTGAGCACCCCAAGCAACCCCCCTCCTGGGGAAATAAGTCTGTCTCCTGTGTAGACAAATTCCAAAAGGGGTAGCCGTGTTAGTCTATTGTAGAAAGACAACAGCATCCTGTGGCACTTTTAAAGACTAAACAGATTTATTTATCGCATGAGCTTTTGTGGAGAAAATCCCACTTCATTAGTGCGATAAATAAATCTGTTAGTCTTTAAAAGTGCCACAGGACTCTGTTGTCTTCCTGTGTAGATGCCACTCTTCCAGTAGCCCAAGAGACCAGTGGCCCCCCCCAGCACTCGGGGGGGTAGGAAGGGACCCAGGCCCACCCACTTCTCTAGGCCCAGCCCAGGGACCCTCTGTGCACAACCTCAGCACCAACACCACCTCCCACCAGTCTCAATTTCCTGAGCTGCTTTCCCCCCAGCCCTCAGTAGCACAATAACTCTCACCTTGGTGCTGAGCATCTACAGTCTACGCCCAGCCTCCTACTCTGGAGTCATCACTACTGCCTGTGCCAGGCACCCTCATCTCTGGATTGCTGCTCCAGACCTGCCACCCTCTGGGGTGCTGGTTCCCTCAGCCAGCAACCTTCATCCCTGAGCTCTGGACCCACAGTAACTGAATTGGCTCGCTGCTGCTCCCTTTTATACAATTGGCCCACTTCTGCTCACTGCCCATTGGCTGCTGCTCCCAGGCCTTCGTTAACCCTGTAAATGCCAGTGCAGGGCAGCTCCCCCATCACAGTTCTCCCCCTCCTACCCACGACTCATGGTCACCCCAGTCCACACAGCTACTGCAGCCACGACCCCCTGACATGAGTGCCTGGCACAGCCCGGCTCTTACCAAAGCTCCGTTTATTGCAGTTGAGCATCTGGAGGGAGTCTGACAAACAAACAGAACAGGGGCATGAACAGAGCAAAGGGGTGGGGGACCTTCAACCTTGGGCCATGTGAAATCACTCAGCCCTTGCTCCTATTTCTACATGGATGGGGCAGGGGGAAGAGGGGTGTGCAACCTGATAGGAGGAATCTGGAAATGGGGAGGGGGGGTCTTTAGACCTATATGTGCCTGGGCCTGGGACTATGGGGCTGAATGTGCCATGGTTGGGCACAGGATAGTGTCGGGTGTCTGGGACACTAGATCTGGGTGAATGGGTGTTGGGGCACTTGCCTTAGAAGGAGTGGGAGCCAGCTTTAGATCTGGGGAGTTCTCAGGTGGATGGGGTATCTGGGATGTTTGGATCCCAGCTGCTAGAGAAGGGGGCAGGTGATTGTCAGGAGGCTGGGTGGGGTAGTGGTAGGGGCGTTGGGTTAGGGGGACATTCTGGGTCTCTTGCGGACGCTAGATCTGAATGGGAAGAGGAGCTGGTACCCTTGGTCTGGGGCCAGTTGGGGGGCATCCTGTGTCTGAGTGGGTCTAGTATGGTGGGCAGGGTGCTGGGTTGAGAGGGTGCTGGGAGCTGGGTCTTGGTGGGATGTGGGGGTTTCTGGAGCTTCTGGTCAGGGAGGTTAGTGAGGGTGTGGCTGGAGGTTCCCAGAACATTTCAGGAGCTAGATCGGGGGAGGGACGTTGGAGGAGTTCCTGGTGTACTGGGAAGGGTTCGGGTCAGGGAATGCTGGATGGTCTAGAGGGAGAGTGGGGGTTCTGGGGTGCTATGGCTGGGTGGTGGGGTCTGGAGGGTTTGGGGTTCCCAGATGCTGAGTCTGGGGCAGCTGTGTGTCCCATGGCTAGGTCTGGTTAGCACTGGGAGGGGGGCTCTTGGGCCTGGCACTGGTGCTGTCCAGCTGGTGCCCGTGGATGCGGTTGATCAGGGAGAAGTAGTCGTCAGTGGGGACAATCGGTGCATCTGGGGACAGTATGCTGGGTGTGGCTTCCAGACGGGTTGGCTCCTCGCCCTCCTGTGGGGGCAAAGAGAGATGTCAGTGGGTGCCCTATCCCTGTCCAGCAGGCTATGCCCATCCCCGTCATAGACCATCCCAGCTGTGCAGGCCTCTGCCCCGTGAAACTGTCTGGCCAGATGCCAGCTCTCGCCCAGGTTGTGGGCATTAGTTGAGATAACTGAGACCCTCATCACCCATATGTCAAACAGGACTTAGTCTGAAAGTGTTCAGCGTGTGTGGACAGGCTGCCGAATGCCCCGGGCATTGCAGTGCTCCAGGCTGTCAGCCAATATGGACGTTTTGCTTCACGGCTTTAACAATGTTCGCCCTGAGCTTGTGAACCCAGCCGTGGGAATCAGCTCGCCCTCCTCCCCTGGCCAGCCAGAAGAGCTAGTGAAATCAGCTGGGCCACCACGGACCATGGTGATACAATGGACTGGTTAATGGCCCCTTCGCAGCTGCAAGAAACCTCCTGTTGGCTTGGAAGCTGCGTAAAGGAAATCAAACAAAGACATGGGGAAATGTCCCATCTTTTATGAGATTTGAAATCTGAGAGGGCAGAGATGCCACAGAGCTCCACAGCGGCTGCCTCCTGCAGTGACTGAAAGACACTTTGAACAGACAAATCCCTACACCTGTATCCCTCTGAGGAGAGAGACAGGAACTCGTTGGGGCGTGTACGTTCACTTGTTTTGACCTGTAAATAACTCTCTTGTTCCTTTTTCCTAGTGAATAAACCTTTAGATAGTTTGTTACAGGGCTGACTAGAGGCATGGCCTTTGGTGTGGGATCTAAGGTACCAGCTGATCTGGGGTTAATGTCTGGTCTCTTGGGACTGGAAGTAACCTGAATGTGGTGTGATTTTTGGTGTGAATGACCACGTTTGTCTGGGTGGCAAAATAGACTGGAGAGTCTAAGGAAACTGCCTGGGACCTCACACCCCACTGATCCCCACCGACAAGCCTACCCCACACAATTCTCGGTGGAATGTCCCTGTGGGCAGGGCACTACCTTGTCTGATATTTAAACAGGCAGAACTCCAGCAAGCCAGCTTGGATCCCCAGCTGGCATTGAGCATGACGTCCACGCCAGGACCCTGTCAGATGTTAGCTTCAGCAAGTGTGTGGAGGTCTGGCCAGGCCCTTTGGTGTGGATAAAGGGTGTGACAATTACCCCCTCCATTTCGGGGCCTGCGAATGGCTTCCTCAAGGGTGGGAACTGAAAGCTAACGGTAAACAGCAACTGCATGAACATGCAAGTTAGAACTGTAACCCAGTGTGAGCACACGGTGACGGATCTGATAACGAGCTAAATGGCATTAATATGTTAAGCTAGAGGAAAAGGGCCCCCACTATTCTGTGAATGAGGAGGTTAAATTTAGGCATGGACATGGATAGAAAGTTGGCTAGATCATTGGGCTCAATGGGTAGTGATCAATGGCTCAATGTCTAGTTGGCAGCCGGTAATAAGTGGCGTTCCCTGGTTTTCTTCAGTATTTTCATTAATGATCTGGAGGATGGGGTGGGTTGCACCCTCAGCAAGTCTTCAAACAGGGGGTTGGAGTAGACACCTCCTGAGTTCCCTCTAACCCTAATCTAGGAGTCCCTGGAGGGCTGAACATGACCACGAATATTCTCGCTGTCACAAGGGGCCTAGAACAGGGCAAATCGGCATGTGGAGCATAGGATGTTCCATCCATTTGACCCTTCAGCTCTATTGTTATGGACCATCTGTTGGGCACAGAGGAGCCTGGACCATCGGACTCCTGTGGTGGGCCGGAGGCAGGGCTCACGGAAGGCATGAGAATGCCCAGAGCGATGCCAGAGCTGTATTACTCTGAGCTGTGCAGGTGGCTTGGAGCTGGCCTGACTTCACTCACACTAATAAGTTTAGACAACAGAGTCTTGTGTCACTTTTAAAGACTAACAGATTTATTAATCGCATGAGCTTTCATGGGAAAAGCGTCTGACGAAGTGGGATTTTCTCCCACGAAAGCTCATGCGATTAATAAATCTGTTAGTCTTTAAAAGTGCCACAAGACTCTGTTGTCTTTCTACAATAGACTAACACGGCTCCCCCTTTGGAATTTGACTAATAAGTTTCTGAGCCTTCGCTCTGCCCATGCAACACCCTGGGCTTCCCAACAACTACTGGTTGAGTTTGGTATAGCCTGATCCTAGAACTGGCAGCCAGCCCAAACTCCACCTATTCCAGCCTCTGCTGCCTCCGCCCCGCATGTCACCCACAGCTGATGTTCAGGGTTACACCCAGCTTATTTGCACCTATGCAAATTAGATCATTAAACAATTTGCATCACCCAGAGAGTGGCACAGCCAGTGAGGCGCTGCTCAGAGGGCCGGCCAGGAGCAGACCAGAAAACCCCAGAGCCTGGTGGGGCAGGGAGCCAGCCAACGCGGGCTCTGAGCCATGGGCTGGACTCAGCCCAGGGCTGGTTCAGTGAGGGGATCTGGCCTGATGAGAGACGGCCCCAGCACAGACAGAGGCTGGGGGGATGAACAGGGCTGGGCAGGAGCACAAGAACTGCATACGTGCGTGTGTGTGAGAGATGTCACCCCCCCCCAGATTTAGACCCCTACGTGTAATCCCCCTGCACTAATAGCTCTGTGTGCGGGTGTGGGTGTGAGATCTCCCTGTGAGATACACCACATGTGTGTTTGATCCTCTCTGCTAGTACTCCTGTGTGTCTGTCTGTCTGTCCGTGTGAACACTGCATTAATTCCTCCCACATGTATGATCCCCCTCCACTTACCACCCCATGTGTGTGTGATCCCCCTGCACCTTTATACACGGAGCATGTATGATCGCCCTGCATGTGTACCTTACTGTGTGTGATTCCCTGCAGCTTTACACACTGGTGTATGATCTCCCTTTGCACAAAGAGAGGAGTGTGTGTGTGTGTGTGTGTCTGTTACATCTGTGCTTATACCTGGAGTGTATGTACTCATCCCCTCCCCACGAGTGTGTGTGTGTCAGAGAGAGAGAGACTCAGTGCAATTGTCAGGGGCCCAGGGGAAAGAGGGGTCAGGGATGCCCCAGACCCACCCAAGCATGTCATGGGGCAGCGCTAATGAATGAGGTTCTGGGGCAGACTGCCCATCACAGCCCTGCTGAGCTGTGTCAAAGCCCAGCCTGGGAGCGGTCCTGTCTGTACTCTGAAAAAAGGTCTGTTCTCCAGGGCTGCGGGTCAGGGCGGGTCACTGAGAGGAGAGCCACAGACTCGCGGTGGGGGGAGACCTTATCGCCTGCTGGCTCTGTATTGTCTGGCGCACAAGGCGCCCATTGACAGCTGTCTGGGCAAAATGCTAATCCAGAGATTGCAGTGGCTGCAGACCAGGCCAAACCTAGCCAGGTTCTCCGGCTCAGCAGTGAGACAGGGAACTTTTGAAAGGAGATCTGGGGCACAGATGAACCCCCGGCAAGCCCTGCCAGTCTGAGAGGTCAGGCTGGCCCTGACCTTAGGGGAAACTGGCCAAGAAGGCCAGAGAAGGACAAGGGGGAGGTGATCCTGTGGCAGGTTATTTGTTCCCAAGAGTCTCACTGTTTCTCCCTGTTCTCTGGTGATCCGGCCAGCAGGGCTGGGTGCTCAGACACAGCTGAGCCTAGCCAGCCATGGTGCACAGGTCCCCTGGGCGCTGGGATTCTCTAGTGGGTTGGGGATGAGCTCTGCACGGGGTGCCCAGTGCTTTCTGGGCAAGGAGAGTGAGGCCGTGTGTTGCACGCTAGAGGTGTGTGGTGATCTCCCGTGTGCATGTGTGGGATCCCCTGGATGTGTGTTTTTGTTTGATCCCTCCTGCGTTAACACCATCCCACGTGTGTTACCCCCTGCACTGATATGCCCCCAGTGCAGTCTCCTGCACAAATACCTCACAGGTGTGCGTGCGTGCGTGCGTGAGAGAGAGATCCCACTACACCTGTGTGGCCATCTCTCTGCTGTCCCGCCCTGCCCCTTCGGCTGCCTCCTGCATGTCCAGCCCTTTGCAGCCGGCGCCAGTCCAGGACCCCGGAGCACCCAGCAGTGCCCGTCTCCTCCTGGGCATGCGCCACATTTCTCACCTGTGCCACGACCCTCCCCCCGCTTCCCTGGTGAAAGTCCCTTTCCTCCCTGCACCCTGCCGACCACAGTGCACAGCAGGTCCCTAGGACGCCCTGAAATGGACTCAGACCAGTGGGAACCCAGCCAGGCCTTTATTGAGGCATTGGGGTTGTACAGAGTGGGCAGGGCAGGGCAGGCGCTGCAGGGTGCGGGTGCTAGCGAGGCCGTCAGGCACGTCGGCTCCTCCGCCCTCCGTGGGGGGTGCTCACTTCTGCAAAGAGGAAGAGATGGCGCTGGGAGTGCAGGGAGCTGGGACAGCCTCTGCTCAGGCCCCCCTGCACTCCTGGACACACGCTCACAGAACTGTTTCCTGGAGGCAGGAGCTGGCTTGGCACGGGCCTCCCCTCCTCTGAGGTGGGCATCGCCCAGCTGATATATGCCCCCACCCAGAAAGTGCCCCCACATCTGGTGTGTGCCCCCTGTGTACCAGGCCCCTAGGTGTGATCTGTGCCCTCGTGTATGATTCATAGATTCTAAGGTCCAAAGCAACCCCTGCGATCACCCCTCCTGTGTCCCCCCCCCCCCCCGATGTAACCCAGGGATAGGACCCTGCCTTACATTAATTCCTCGTTGAGCCAGCACAGGCCTTTTAGAGAAACTTCTAATCTTGGTTTAAAAATTGCCAGGGACAGGGAATTCCGGGCAATTCTTCCCGTGGTTAATTCCCCTCCCTGGCAAAAATGTGACTGTGTCTATCTTTGACTTCCAGCCCTGGCTAGAGCCTGTTATTGAATATTTGTTCCTGGTTTAGATCCTTAGATGGTGATCAAGTCACCCTGAGCCTTCTCTTTGTTACACTAAGTGGATCATAGTTGTGACTCTCCTCTGCCTCCTCCCCAACGTATCAACATCTTCAATAACGATCTGGAGGCTGGGGTGCAATCCACCCTCAGCTAGTTCACAGAGGACACTAAGCTGGGGGGAGTGGTCGTTACGCTGGAGGGCAGGAATAGGATATAGAATGACCTGGACAAATTGGAGGATGGGGCCAAAAGAAATCTGATGTGGTTCAACAAGGACAATGAAGAGTCCTGCAATCAAGACGGAAGAATCCCACATGCAGGCTGGGACTGAGTGGCTGGGCAGCAGTTCTGCAGAAAAGGACCTGGGGTTACAGGGGGCAAGAAGCTGGATAGGAGTCAACGGTGTGTCCTGATTGCGCGTTGCCAGCAGATGGAGGGAAGTGATTGCTCCCCTACGCAGTACTGATGAAGCCACATTTGGGGAACTGCGGCTGGTTTGGGGCCCCCTCTACAGGGTGGAAGTGGACAAACTGGGGAGAGTCCAGCAAAGGGCAGTGAAAATGAGGAGGGGGCTGGAGCACGTGATGGATGAGCAGAGGCTGAGGGAACTGGTGTGGTTAGTCTGCAGAAGAGAAGAGTGAGGAGGGATTTGATAGCAGCCGTCAACGACCTGAAAGGGGTTCCAGGGAGGATGGAGCGAGGCTGTTCTCAGTGGTGGCAGGAGACAGAACTAGGAGCAATTGTCTCAGGTGGCAGTGGGGGAGGTCTAGGTTGGATATTAGGAGAAACCTTTTCCCTAAGAGGGTAGGGAAGCCCTGGAATGAGTTACCGAGGGAGGTGGGGAACCTCCATCTGTAGAGGTTTTTAAGGCCCAGCTTGACAAAGCCCTAGATGGTTCAGTGGCGTTGAGCAGGGGGCTGGACTGGATGAGCTCCTGGGGTCCTTCCGACCCTACTATTCTCTGATCATTCAATAGCAGGCATCAGCCCTGGAGCCAGGTTTCCAGCAGTGATCACAGCAGGGCCACACAGAGAGAAAATCACCTCCCTGCTCCCACTGACACTGATAACAGTTTTCAAGTGCATAAAAGGTTGTTACAAGGAGGAGGGAGAAAACTGGTTCTCGGTAGCGTCTGAGGACAGGACAAGAAGCAATGGGATTCAGTTGCAGCCAAGGTGGGTTGGGCGTTAGAAGAAACGTCCTGTCAGGGGAGCGTAGCCCGGGGGTAAATAATTGCTCAGGCAGGTTGTGGTTTAGAGCAGGTCAGACAAACACTGTCCGGGACGGTCTAAGGCCTGATCCTGCAATCAGCACAGTGGCCTGGAGTAATGACCTCGCAAGGTTCTTTCCGGTCTATGGGTCTTTGTGATGCAGGCATTTCCCCCCCCCAGGTCTGTGCCCTGCTGCCCCCTGCTAGATGCACGCCCACCTCCGCTGCCTTGCAGAGCCTGGGGCTGCCCAGGGCTGGTGCATGCAGGTCGGGCAGTCTGGGGTCCGTGGCTGGCACCACGGTGAACTGGGACAGGAGCTGCTGGTGGAGCGTGGAGCTCAAGCCTCCCTGCTTTGTTTTGTTGCACTCGGCCGCTTCCCTTCCAGACCCTCCTCGCTGCAACCCCGATCCGTTCCCCCAGCCCCCCAGCACGTGTTCTTGGCCCCCTCAGCGCCAGAGAGCTTGACGAACACACCTCCTCCCACTGTGTGTGTGGCTGCCAGGGACCCCAGTTCCCAGGGACATCACGGCCTAAACCCTGGGCAGGGCACCAGCTTGTGCCTCCTGGAGAAGCTGCATGCGGATACATGACACAGATGGGCAGAGTCAGAAACCCCCCACACCCCCCATGACACAGCCAGTCCCAGTCAGTGCCCCCCCCCCCGCCAGACGAAACTCCAGCCAGGCACATGGGGGGAGAGAGAGAAAGAGAGAGATGTTAGTTGTTAATTCACGTTCTGACAAGGACAAGGGACGCTGGGCTCAGGATGGGGACGGGACACGGGTGTTAATCACAAGCTGGACACCGAGTGGTGCCTCCAGTGGAGAACAGGGACCAAGAACGATTCATGCAGGACCGGGGGGATAGCGGGCGGAGAAGCCACGACAAGACAGAGACGGCAGAGGGGTGCTCCCAGCTGGCCTAGAGGGGGTGTAGCCCTGAATGGGGTTCCCTGGCCCAGTGATGCACGTTTGGTCCATTCCCTGGGCCCCTCCCTCCATTCTGACCCAGGCAAGTGGATTTAAGGAGTGGAAAGAGCGTGGTGCTGAGGGGTAGGACTCCTGGGTTCGATTCCCAGGGAGGGGAGTGGGATCTAGTGGAAGCGATGCGGAGCTAGGACTCCTGGGTTCTCTCCCTTGCCCTGCAAGGGACTGGGAGCCATTTCGTTGCAGCCAGTCACCCCTAGACGGGGCAGAAATTCTCTCCCCACCCACCGTCAGGCTGTGCCCCCCAAGCAGGCACTAGGAGTTATGACATGGGCAGTGCAAACCTCCCCTACCCCAGCCATAGACCAGCTGTGGGTGCCTGCAGTGCCCCCCTCCCCAAATGAACCAGCCAGGACACCCCACAGCAGCTGTCGGACGATGCTTGAAATGGGGAGCGGTTTGGGGGTCTAACCGGGTGCAGAGTGGGGTATGGAAGAGGGGCTGGCTGGAAGCCAGGACTCCTGGGTTCTATCCCGGGCTCTGCTTACTGAACCATTCTGACCTTGAGCCAGACCTTCTGTGACTCGGTTTCCCCATCTGCAAAGTGGGGCCAGCCATCCCTACAGCCTGCTCGTTAACAGGCTCACTAGCAGAGCCAGCCGAGTGCCTACCCTGCCCAGATCCCCGTGGGGTGGGGGTTCGCCAGCAGAGCTGTTGGTTTAGCTGGGAAAGCGGCCGCCAGAGAAAGGCAGTGAATTGCCCCAAATGGGCCTGGATGGACATGGAGCCAGGGGGGCCATGGGCCAGTATCTTCCGGTCCTGAGGTGGGGAGGGGCCAGCCCTGCTGGGCCACGTGTGGGGCTGTGGCGTGGTCTCTGCAAGGGAACTGCAGGTGAAGGAGCCACAGACAGACAGCAGGTAGATGAGCCAGGGGCCATTTATGTGTGCCACATCGGCCAATCAGCTTTGTGGCTTAGTGGCTGGTGTTCTGCTATTGGCTGCCCATGGAACCTGGGTTAGGTTTTGATTGGGTGAGTGCACGCCCCTCACCACCGTCTCCCGCATCACGGTGCTGACAGCCAACACTGCCCCCTCCTGGATGCCCTCAGGACTGCACAAGTGATATGTCGCCCCCCAGGGGCCTTTCCCGCACTGCCCCACCCAATAGCTTAGCCCAGGCGATGCCTTGATTTCTCCCTCACAGCCACGCTGCCCTGCCCACGGCTTAGCTGGCCGGGCGCTCAGCTCCAGAGCCTGCCCGTGACACCGCAGGGGCACACGGCAGAGGGCTGCCCCCTTCCCCGCGCGGCTGCCCCTCTCTCACCTTGGCGGGCCCGGACGCTGGCTTGTTGGCGGCGTTGCGGTCGGTGTTCTGGAAGCCCGGGAGGTAGCTGAAACTTACGCGCTGGTCGTCCATCCGCCGGCTCTGCGTATGCGCCAGCATGTCCAGGAAATTGTCCATCTCTGGCGGAGGGCTCGGGCTGTCCTCTGTGGGCAGGGCAGGTGCAGGCATGAGCGAGGAGAAAGCTAGCTCCTTCCCGCCCCTCCTGGACATGGCCATGGCCCCCTCCAACCCAGTGTCCTACCTCCGACCAGCTCCCACCATGTGCCTCCTGTCCCAGGCCCACCCCCCACACTTCCAGAGGAAGATGTGAACCTCCCAGAATGCACCTGATCTCTTATGTGATGGTACCCGCAGGGCTGGCAGTTCCTTGCTGACCTGCAGCAGGTGGCATCCTCAGCCCCAGCTTGGCAGAACCACCCACTTGCTGGGGCTAGTTTCCAAGCCCTATTTTTAACCCAGTCCCATTGCTGGGCTCCTCAGTTTCCTGCAGCAGGGAGTTCCATGGGTCACCTCCCCAGCAGGGACACACTTTTGACCTAGAGATCCCCAATCTTTGCTGAGCCCATTCCCATACCATGCCCTGGGGCAGGATTATGGCCAGCCCACCATTGCCACGCCGCAGGGAGCGTGGACAGGATGGAAGATGAGCCCTCTGGCTCTTAATCCAAGGCTCCCCCCAGTGCCCCGCTGCCAGGACTCACTCGTCTCCTGCTCAGAGCCACTCCTGCCGTGCACGATCTGGATATTGCATCGCTGCTCGTCCATGCGCCCGCCCTGCACGTGGGTCAGCAGGTTGAAGAAGCCCTCCTGCTCCGGGGAGACCGACTGCCGGGGAGAGGAGAGGGGGGTGTGAGGTGGGGGTTGGGGGAACACTGCCCCCACAGCCTTCCTGCAGTGAGACCCTCCTCCGGCCTCAGGCCCCGATAATGCCTCCTGTGCAACCCCCTCACAGCGCCCCGGCCCCAACATTCAGATCCCCGCGTGGCCTCCTGCAGGGCAGCCCCTCTGTGGAACTCAGCCACAGTCCCCAGCGCTAGGGGGTGCTCCCAGGTCCACCAGGGACCTAGAACCCACAGCTGGATATGGGGTTCAGCCCCAGCCCAGCGGCAGCTGGTGACCCCCCACTTCCTGGCCAGGCAACAAGATGGCAGCTGCCGACTGGCCCCGGTTGCCCCTGTGCGGAGCTAGAAAGCGAGAAAAAGCCAGCTCCAACTGAAACTGCCGGTGGCAGGAGGGCATCCCCCAAGGTGGGCCGGGCCAGGACATTGCTGGGAGGGGTCAGGGCCGTGGGGTCACTGTTGGCAGGGAGAGCGCCTGGAGCGAAGGGATCTCAGAACCTGCTCCCGTTGGAATGAGGTGTGGGGCACCCACCCCTGGTTTCGGGCAGTCAGTGGGATCCATCCCGGCCCCAAATCTACCGTGCCAGCCGGGAAACCAGCCTGGGGGGAAATGTGGCAGGGCTGGGCCGTCCTGCTAGAGCCTTTGTGTGACCCACCCGCAGAGTGACCCACCCTGTGCCCGCACTTTCCCACCAGGGCCCAGATACAAGCATCCATGCAGCCCCCCCTCAAGTGTAGGCCTGTCCCTCTAGAATCCCAGGGGCAAGGCCCCTAGCTAGCAGCAGTAGTAGACTTTTATCCTCTAGAGTGACACAGACACAGCGCTACCCCAGCCGGCTGCAATATCGCTTTTCACAGCTGACCGAGCATCCCATTGTCACTCTTACTCCTGCACCGCTGGGGCCACCCCCGGGGCTGCCACCCAGAGCCCCCCTGTTTCCCAGTGAGGGATTGGGAGGGGGCAACCTGAATCCAGGTGGCAGGGCTCTGGCTCTTTATCCCTGCCTCCTGAGTATGTCTGGCCTTTCTGCACAATCCGCAGCTCCCCAAAGCAAAGCACACGGCCTTGCCCGCATTATCCGGTGACGTCTCAGCCATGCCATATACAGATCACAGCCTTCTCTGCTGCCACGCGAGACTCCCCTGCTTATCCAAAGCAGGCCGGCATCAGCTCTCTTAGCCACGTCAGCTAGTTCCCACCATGACCCTAAGTCCCTTCCAGAGCTTCCCTCTCCTTTAATTGTGACCTACATTCTTTGTCCCTAGAGGCCTGACCTTGCATCTGGCTGTATTAAACGGCGCGTCCTGCACAAGCCCAGCTTAGCAAGTGACCCGACACGCTCTGAATAACTGACCTGTCCCCGTCACGACAACCGTGCCACAGTCTGGGTGTCGGCAGCGAACGTGACTAGACAAGAGTTTATATTTTCTTCTGGCAAAAAGCTATTGACTGGCACTCGGCTGAGATCAGATGTCCCCATGAGAAACCTCCGCACTGGATGCCGATGGCCCATTTCCTTGTTGAGACTGATCAGGTTTTTTTTTTTTTAATCCATTTAAGAAGGGCTGCACTGGTTTTGTGTATTACAAACATAAATAATCCAGGGCTGGTTTCCAGGGAGAGGTGGGTGTGCAATCTCGCTGTGGGGGCTGATATCTAATAATAAAACCTATGTCTCAGCCATAGCGCGCAAAGCACTTTACAAAGGAGGGCAGTCCCTTTATTCCCATTTTACAGGTGGAGACACTGAGGCAAAGAACAGCACGGTGGCGGGCCCAAGAGGCTAGCTGGGACGCGAATCCTGGGTCCCAGTCGACTGCTCTGTCCCAGATGGATGCTGGCTGCCCCACACGATGGCAGAGTTTGCGAATGGTGGGAAATCTCCAGCCCTGTGACATACTTTTTTGCAAGTTTCTCAAAACACAAAAGGTGCCGAGGCTCAGCTCCTCAAAGGGACTTTGGTGCCTAACTCCCACTGATTTCAATGAGGTGCCTAAATCCCTTTGAGGAGTGAGGTCCTGGCGCTGCCAACTGCACCAAGCCAGTCAGCGTTCTGTTACGAAGAGCCATGCCTGCAGCGAGGCAATGTTCCCGCGCAGCCTCCTGCCCCCCGCGTGGTGCAAAGCACCATGGGAATTCTCCAGCACCCCAGGGGTTTGGCACATGAGCCAACGACTCCCCCCCCACACTTTCCTGGCACCTGTTCCCTGAGCGAGCGGATGGTGCCTGGGGGAGTGGGATTCTGCCCCAGTGGGAGGGTGGTGTAGGGGACACGAGGAGGCAGGAGGTTTGGAACCCCGGAACCGCACCAGCGAGGATTTACACCATCCGCTTTTCCTGGCCTTGATCTCCGAGGGGCCGGGCCGCAGCCCCCCTGTGATCAGGCAGGTGGAGCCCACTGGGGGGGCAGAGGGGAAGGTTTGCCTCCGGTACCCAAGCCTCTATTCTCATAATCACCTAGAATTGTGGCCTCTCCATGGGCCCCACTCCCTGTGCTCTGCACCCCCAGACTCCTTGCCCCTCAGATTCCGGCTCCATTCTGCCATGCGACTGAATGCCTGCCCTGCCCCAAACCTCTGCCTGGCCAGTTCTCTGTAGTTCATCCCAGGCCCCCAGCATCGCCTACATTTTTCTTCACATTCCCCTGCACAGAGGGAAACTGAGGCCAGCAAGCCCGGCCCAAGGTCGCACAGGCAGGGAGTGGCAGAAAAAGGAATTGAACCCTGGGTGCCCATGTCTGTGCCCGGCATCCTCCTGATGCTGAGAGTTTAATGCCAAAGATCCCAGCGGCTCAGGGCTCCCCAAGGCACCCAGGCTCTGGGACACGGCGTCGTTCCCCACCGGGGCACCACGCCAGTTCCAGGCAGCAGCCATCAAAGGGCATGTGGGAGCCGCTTGGCAGCCGGCGTTGTGAGAATGACTCAGCCCCTGAGCCCAGCTCCCTTCACTGCCCTGCTGGGTGGGATGCGTCTGACCGCAGGCAGCTGCTTTGCAATGGTATGAAGATGACGTGAGATTCAGGGCCCCCCCGGCCACTACCCGGAACTGGCAGGAGGCCACCTGGGCAAGCCCCCTTTGGCACGAACCCTTCCCCTCACTTGCAGCCCCAGTGGGCTGCAGGGACCAACCCCCCTCCGCACCCTCAGATGGGGACGTCGCCATGAAATGCCAGCCGTGGGAGCGGGCCAACGCTGGGCATTTCAGGAGAGGAAAGGGGGTGAGATGCCAAGTGGGGAAGGAACAGGGCGCCTGCCACTCGCTTCTCTGGCCCCCTGAGTCTATGGGTGTGGCTGGAAGAAGGGTTATCTGTGGGTCAGCGAGTGGCAGGGCTGGACAGATGGGGGCAAATGGCACGGCAGGAGGTCTAGTCAGACACAGGAGCCCAAGCCCCACTGGAGGCGCCCCCACCCTGCTGCGACCCTCTGGCCTTTGGGGGAAGCACCCCACATCAGGGGAAATTCCCCACCCTCCGGCCTCTGAGCCTGCCAGGGTCTCTGGGGCACAGGAGCAGCAGGGGGGCAGAGATAGATGATGTGACTGGCAGCCCTAAGGGTGAGGGGGGCCGGGAGGTGAGAACGGGGGAGAAGAGTCGACAGACATCCCGGCCAGGCAGGTCAGGCCGGGTGTCCCCGAAAGACTCAGCCCCCCAGGTGGTCAAGGAGCAGCCGAGGTGTGAGGGGATCCGGGTCTGTTGGGCCAGAGGCGAGGTGACCTCAGGAGCTGTGAATTGCTGGAGGAGCCAGAGAGATTCCAGCCCTGCCTCCTTCCGAATGCAACGGGGCCAAAAGCCACTGCGAGCGTAAATCAGCATCACTCTGCCAGGATCACTCTCCCACTGCGTGACACCTGCAGGGGCCCCAATGGCGGGAGGCTGATTTACACCCCGGGATATGGCCTCCCTCTGGGAGCAGGACAGAGGGGCGATTTCCCAGCAATTCCCCGTGACTCAAACAAAGGCTCCTCTCGTAAGCTCCCTCCCCCCCCCTGCACCAGGAGTCTGAGCATGTCCTGGGGGCTGTTAGACCCCCCCTTGATCACTAGTGATTTGCCTCCCACCTTGCCCCATGGCTGAGCCTTGCCCCCCATGAGAGGTGAGCCTCGCCCCGAGGGGCTGGGTGGCAGCGACTCCAGCAGCTACCCCCATCTCCCGCCTGCTCACTCCCCTGGCCTGTCCTCTGGGCTCTGCCATCCCCGAGTGCGGACGCTGGCGCACGGACCCAGTGACTGCAGGACCCTTGGGCAGCACAAGCGTGAGAGAGACAGACCAGAGCCAGCAGAGCCGAGTGCCAAGCCAGGTTGCTGGACAGACAGCAAGGAAGGAAGGACAGAAATGTGGGAATTGGGCACCCTGGCCCTCTTCGCTCCCCCAGGTCCCGCTGTGCCCGACGCCTTTTACGAACGACCACAGCAATATGCACGGTGCTGCCCACTCTCTCCCAGTGCCCCCTCCGCCCCACATCGTCCTCTCCCTCACAGTGGGACAGGAGTCGATGCCGCAGCTGGGCAGGGCCTGCAGGAGTTCTTGTGCGCTGACCATTAGACCCTACTGCCCTCAGCCTTCTGGCGGCCCTGCCAGCCCCATGGACCCGCAGACTCTTTACTTGCCAGGGTCAGCGCCACACAGCACCTGCTTTCTTGCACTCCCGGCCCTGCGGGGTGACGGGGCCTGTATGGAAATTGCCCTGTGCCACGGGCTCAGACCAACAGCCCCTGGAGTGCCCCCAGGGACCCCTCCAGGAATTAGTGCCCACAGCCATGGACAGCACCAGCCTCAGCCCCTGCCCAGAGCCGGCAGGAGGACGGTCACACGTCCCTACAGGGGCCGATCCTAATGGGCTAGGTCAGAGCTATGGACACTGAGCAACCTCAGTCCAATATGCCGGCCTCAGCCCCACCATCGCAGACCAACTAGCCCAGCACCCCAACCCCGTCACACCAACCGGCCCATCTCACTTGGCATCTGTGCTCGAGACCTTCACGATGCCCACTGGCCAGAGGGGTAGAGAAATCTCCCAAAGCCTGTTCTCAGGCCCCAACAAATGGGGACGGGGTCGGTGTCCAGCGAACGCAGGCGTCAGGCCGGACATTAATGTCGGTGTGAGTAGGGGTGAGGCACAGCTAACGAGAACGGTGCACCCAGAAAACATAGCTTAAAGCTCACAGAAAGGGCTCAGTCACCAGCTGGTTTGCCTCCGGACGGGAGATGAACTGTTGCTGGGATGTGAATTAAGCTAGCTCATTTGCATACGAAGGCGCATGTTAATTAAAAGCGGGGAAGTCACAAGCCCTGGGTGGTTAAGCAAAGACAATGACCTTGGGGGTTTTATAGGAGGCAGTAAACAGACAGCGCGTTTCCATTCAGGAAAATGGGATCTCAGCTACTCTGGACTGGAAATGGTGCGGAAGACTTTGGGCGCCGCACACACCTTCAGACCAGAACTGGCCAGGCTGGCGTGTGATTGTCCCTTGGGAACAGCAGAGTTGGGTGTAGCTGCTGACGGGGGTGTCCCTGCTGCGAACCTGCCAGGCGTGATCAGGGTTGGCCTCGCTCCCGGGGCTAATGGGACGGTGGTGGCAGGGAGCCGGTGCCCAGTGGAGCACAATCTGCCCTGCATTAGAGGTCAGGGGTACCCCGAGAATCATCCCAGTGTCTCCCTCCGCCCCGCTGCCCCAGCCTGCTTCGCCAGAGAGCCTGAAACTGCTGCATAGACTCAACGGGCAGCTGTTTCCTTGGTTTTGAGGGCTGGGGGGTTCTCTGTCGTTCTCAGTGTGCGTAGTTCTCCACTGGGCTCCACCTCAGGCTCTGAGCCATGCCTGGCACAACAGGGGCCTGATCTCGGTGGGGGTCTCACACCTGGCACATGGGCGAGCTTGGACATGGCAGAGATGGGCATGGGACCAGCGCAGCCGGGCACGGGACGGACAACGCATCCCAAAGAGTGGAAACGTTTCCCCTAGTAAATCTCTCCAGCGCACTCCGACAATCCTCCACCCCAGCCTCTGGCCCCATCCACAGCCAGGCCCTGCCCCTGGATCCCCAACCGCTCCGTTGGCTCCCCTCTGAACCCGCGTGGCCCAATGATGCAGGGAGGAGAACCGAATTCTGGGCTGGCAGATCTAGTCCCTGGCCCCCACGCCAAGGGGGTGCTTGAACCCCTGGGGTTTGTTGCCCTTTCAGCCTCCCCAGTGGGGGCTGGAATCCATGCCATGACCCCTGGGGGGCAAGGAGCGTCTCCCACTCACCCCGCTGGATGGGTTGGAGGCCGGTGACTGTTCCTTTTTCTCCTCCTCCTCGGCCTTGGCTTCCATTGTGGTCATCCTCTACCTGGCGCTGCAGCCAACCAGTTCCCCAACCTGCTCCCAGATGGTGTCTCCCCACGGCCGCTGCTCACCCCCAGGCGAGTGTCTGGACAGCCCCCTTGGCGCGGTGCCCTGCCCCTGCCCCTGCCTGCGGCAACAGCCCCAGGTACCCGTTGGTGTTAGGGATTTATAGGGCGCTCCTGCACTAAGCGCTCTGCTCCCCTCCCCTGGCCGGCATGGTGCCACCCCCCAGTGCTCTGCCTGCCCACATCCAAATCCATATTTTAATAAACAGGCGCCCACGCTGCTTGTCCATCCGATCCCCGTAATCTGCATAAAGATTATCCCGGATAATTGTCTCACGAAAGCCAGCCGCGCGCTTCGTTAGCGAGTGCGCGCCGGCCAACCGGGGGCCCGGCTCGGGTCAGCGCCCCAGCACCAGACGCCAGGGGTGCCATGGCCCTACCCCATCCAGAACCAGCTGCAGGCAGAACCAGCCCTTGCCCCACACTCTGACCCAGCCCCAGAATGTACCCCCAAACTACGGCTCCCTCCTCCCATAACACGTGGGGGGCAATTCTCAGGGTGTTCTTCCTCCTTCCTCCACCAGAACTGGGTCCAGCCCCCAGCTGCTTTTCCTGGGGCACCGAGGGTATGGGCATAAAGATTCCCAGTGCCACAGGGGGGCTGGTGATGGGAGTGGGGGGAGCAGGGAGCTCTTGGGAGATGCAGACAGAGGGCAGCGTCTAGCATGGGGATGGGACCCTCAGGGGACAGGACCTGAGATGGGGAAGGGCCTCCTGTGGGGCAGAGCCTGGCACAGGACCTCTGGGGGGCAGGCAGAGGGCTCAGCCTGGTGTGAGGACCATGGGCCCTCAAGGCCTGGCTGGGAAGGGGGCCCCTGCCTGGCTTGGCCCAGCTGGTGGGTTGGATGGCAGCTGGGGACAGCATCTGGGAGCGAGTCCCCCTACCCACCAGGACATTAGCACAGCTCACAGTGGGGCCCTGGCCCCAGATTAAAAGGCCACATTACACAGCATGTCAGGGGGTCCCCTGGGAATCCTGGCCCCAGAGACAGGGCAGGGAGTGGGGGATGCCAGCTGTCTCCAAGAAAAATCCCCTTGGGGGGCAGGGAGGCAGACAGCAATGTGGGGCAGAGGAGCTGCTGACCCAGCATGGTGCTCTGGGGTCTTTGTGGGGGGGGTCACGCCTGGGGAGCAGTGGGTGGACTTGCCTGCGTGGGAGGTGCCCGGGGAGGGGTCACACACCTGGGGGGGTGCCCAGTCGGAGCTGGCATTGGCATATCGGGCACCGGCGTCCTGGTCATCCAGAAAGGCAGTGGGCAGACTCTGGTACCGCTGGCCGGGCAGGGCGAGGCTGCGGAGGGAGCACAGGAGTTGCCCACACTGGCGGCGTCGCCCCCCCGGCCTCCTCTTCAGAACCTGGGGAGGGGCAGAGACAGCAGGAGGCTTAAGGGGCGAGGCTGGGGGAGCTCCTGGGCATAGGGACGGGGGTGGTGGTGCCCTGACCCCAGGCTCCCTCTCTGCACCTGCCCACCCTGTGACCCTTGCCCCAGTTCCCGCACCGTGCACCCCACTGTCCCTTCCCACCGTGACCCTGACCCCACCACCCATTCAACCCCTTCTCCCATGATTCTGCCCCCTGCTGCCTCCACCTAATCCTGTGCCCCAATTCCCCACTGCCCCCACACCTTTCCCCACCTTGCCCCCAGCCCCAGCTCCCCCCTTCACTTGTGCCTCTGGCTGCCCACCAGACCTTGTCCCACGCCCACTCCCCCTCCACCTGGGCCCTCACACCCTGGTATTTCTGCCCATGCTGGTGTCTCCTAAGGTGCGTCTACACTTACAAATTAAGTCGACTTTAAGTTGATTTAAGCAAGTTTATTTAATCTGCGTCCACACTACTTTTTCCTTAAGTCGACTTAAGCAGCTGCTTACGTGGACTTAAGGAAAATTAAAGTCGACTTTACTAAACCTAGTTTTAAGTCGACTTTGCTGGCTAAGTTGACTTTAGAAAGTTGACTTAGGGCTACTCTGCGTCCACACTGGCTAAGTCGACTTTAAGTCGACTTAGGGGGCTTCCCCACTGCCCTCCCTGCCAGGGTGTCTGGCACAGGCAGAGCCTGGCATGCACCCCCCACAGGGCAGGACAGAGCCCTCCCTACCCTGCCCCTATGCCCTGCCAGGGTCCCTGTCCCCCTCAGCCCCCATTGTATCAAGGTACAATGGGGCAAATGCTGAGCCCCCTGGCACTTGGCAAGGGGTGCCCCCCCTGCCACCATGGACCTGTCCTAGGTCCACCGAGCCCCTACAAGTCGACCTAGACATCCAGTGTGGACGCTCTAGGTCGATTTGACAGGGTCCCCTCTAAGCTGACGTAATTTTTGAGTGGGGACATGCTAAGTCGACTTAAATTAACACATGTAGACATAGCCCTAGTGACTCCACCCCAGGGTGCTGCTCCTACCTGGGCAGACATGGCCACGAGACGGGACTGGTGCCACGGACAGCAGGTCCCACCTGAGGAGGAAGAAACACAGTTAGGTATTGCCTGATCCTCTGAGAACCTCCTTGGTACCCGCCCAGAGCTCCCGCCCCATTGTTAGATACCCTTCACAGCTCCTGAACCCCCGGCAGACACCTGGGGTTAGTGTCTGGACTGGAGGTGCCAGGGAAAAACCCCAGCTGGCTCAGTCCAGCTCTCACAGGCTAAACAGGGTCACAAACTCCCAGACTTTAAGGCCAGAAGGAACCATCATGATCATCTATGTGTCGCAGGCCACAGATTCTTGCCCATCCACTCCTGCAACAGGCTGAGAACCTCTGGCTGAGTCGCCGACATCCTCAAATCAGGATTGAAAGACGTCCAGTTACAGAGAATCCACCACTGATACGAGCTGAAACCTGTAGTGACTGACTGCTGCATGGTAGACTGACCCCATGCTGCAGAGGAAGGTGACTTCCCCCTCACCTCCAGGATCTCTACCAACCGGACCTGGGGGGAAAATTCCCTCCCAATCCCAAATGTGGCTGTTAGGCCCTGAGTATGTGGGCAAGACCCAGCAGCCAGCCACCTGGGAAAGAGTTCTCTGGCGTATCTCCAAGCCCTCCCCATCTAGTATCCCGTCACTAGGTGTTAGAGACATTTGCTGCTAGCGGTCACAGATAGGCTACATCCCATTGGCGGCCGGCTCCTCATCCCGTCCCCTCCAGAAATGTACCAAGCGGAGTCTTGAAGCCAGTTAGGTTCGGAGGCTTTGATGGATAGAAACCTTCGCCTAATTTCAAGCCTAAACTTCTAGATGGCCAGTTTATATCCATTTCTTCTTGTGCCCCCATTGACCCTTAGCTTAAAAAACTCCTCTGCCTCCCTGATTTTTCCCCTTCTGATGTATTTATAGGGAGCAATCATATCTCCCCTCAGCCTCCTTTTGGTTAGGCTAACCAAGCCAAGCTCTTTGACTCTCTGCTCATAAGGCAAATTTTCCATTCTTCATCTGCCCCTAGTAGCTCTTCTCTGCACGTGTTCCAGTTAGAATTCATCTGTCTTAAACATGGGGGACCAGAACTGCACGCACTATTCCAGACGAGGTCTCACCGGCACCTTGTATAACGGTCCTAACACCTCCCTGTCTCGATGGGAAATACCTCACCTGATGCCTCCTAGGACCACATCAGCTTTTTGCACGGCCACATCACATTGGTGGCTCATAGTCATCCTGTGATCAACCAATACACCCAGGAACTTTTCCTCTGTTGCTTCCAACTGATACAGCAAAAATTCTTACTGTTAATCCCTACGTGCATGACCTTGCACTTTGCACCTTTACATTTCATCCCATTTCTATCACTCCAGTTTAAAAGGTCATCCAGATCTTGTATATTCCGGTTCTCCTCTGCATTGTTAAAACCTCCCAACGTTGTGTCCTCTGCACATTCCCTTTTTCTGTGCCAAGTGCAGTAATAGAAATGCTAAATAAGACCGGTGCCAAGACCGATCCTTGAAGAACTCCGTTAGTGACTCCCTCCAGCCTGAGGTGACCGTCCCCTTTAACCAGTTCCTTAGCCACCTTTCAAGTCTCATATTTTTCCCCGTCTTCTCCAATTTAACAAACAATTTCTTGTGAAAAACTGTACCAAATGCCTGGCTGAAATCCAGGCCATTTAACTTTACTGCTTTTCCTTTGTCTCAAAAATCAGTTCTCTTCTCAAAGGAGAAGATCAGATCTACCTGTTGTAAAGCCGAGTTTGGTTTTATTCCAATTACCGTTAATCTCTGTGTTCTTAGGCGATGCTGGCTGGATTGGGGAGACCATTAATGATATTATTTAACATCAATATTACAATAACTTATGAGCTAGGCCATGCCCGGTACCATTGGGAAGGTTCTAATTTGCTAAGGACGATGATAGCGTTTATGTGCGTGTCATATTTGTGTTGGATGTATCCGTGTTTCACTTGTGCCGTTTCTGGGGCCGACACCCCAGCCAGGAAGGCTGCAGCAATAGCTGTTCCCCAGTGTTTGAATCCTAACACCTATTTTGATTTGCTGTTACAGTCTGACCTGATCCTATGTCATACACTCCCCTGCATTTATTTCCTCCCATTCTGTAAATTTCCCATCTTCAAAGCATCTGACGAAGTGGGGTTTTCTCCCACGAAAGCTCATGCGATAAATAAATCTGATAGTCTTTAAAAGTGACACAGGACTCTGTTTTTCTGCAAATAGACTAACATGGCTCCCCCGTTGGAACTTGACTACATGGAAGGCTGTCAGTGCTGGGAAAAGGATCCCTGTATAAACAGCCCAGTCCCAGCGATGGACCTTCCCCAGGGGCAGGGAGCAGCTGCAGGATACGTAGCTCCCTGGCAAGCCCTGGCCATTCGGTGCTGGCCCAGGGAAGGTCTTGCATCCAGGCATCAGAACCATGTGTGGGGAGAAAGCAGCTGAACGCAGACCTTTCCTCCGGCTCCCAGCTGTCCTCAGGGCCTGGCCTCTGTGATCCCTCCTGTTAGTTCCTCCAACACCCTGGGCACGTGACCCCTCAGCCAGCACCCACCCTCTGTCCTGCCCCCTTACCTGGCTGGTATTGTCCACGGCCTTGACGATGGCCCCTGTTTAGCTCAGTTTCCCCAGTACACAGAAGCCGCCTCTGCCAGCTTGGCTTGCTGGCACTCTCCTGCCGAGGCCCTGGAGCCAGCGTGGGTGGGGGGAGGGTGGTGCTGCCCCCCCAGGGGGCTCATTAGCCAGGCCCATGCAGGAGATTGGGAACCAAATAGCAGCCCGGGCTCCCCAGCCGGCAGTGGGTTTCCTTGGCACCTGGCTACCCCAGGGGGGTTAGAGCCTAAAGAGCATGCGGGAAAGATGCAGAGAGGGAGCGCTGTAAGGGGGCTGGAGAAACAGTTTGAACCAGAGGGGCGGAGGGCACAGCCCATCTTCCTCTGCCTGAGTGTGGCGTAAGGTGTGGGCTGAAGAATGGCGTCATTGATGGGGAGCACCACTCTGGCTGGTCCCTGTAGCTGGTCCTGATCCTCCTCCAGAAGTAGCCCAGGTCTGCTGCCACCATGTCTCAGGCCCTGCCTGTGATGCGGGGCCGGGGGGGGGGATAAAGAGGCTTGGGCAGGTGAGTATCACTGGAGCTGTGGCCCCCAGGGCAGCCAAGGGGTGTGGCAGGCCCCATTCGAACCGGAAGCGAACCATTACTGGAGGGTATTAAGCAACACAAAATCCTGTGGGAGACGCTAAGGCGGCAGGGAAGGCGAGCCCAAGCTGTGCGGACATGGGGGAGAAAGCGGGCAGCTGCTCAGAAACATCCCCTGAACCCGAAGACGGCTCCGGTGGCAGTTGACCCGATGGAGTGGGTGGACCATGGCATGGAGCCAGTCCAGCAGGAGTGGGGAAGAATCTCCAGTTCCTCTGTGGAGAGGAGGGGATCCACATGGCCAGGTGCCCAGGGAGGGCCAGCGGAAACACCAAGACAGGTGGCGCCTGCAGGACTGGCTGGACTGGGATGGGTGGTGCGCCCGCTGATAGGTACCAGGGTGGCTGGAGATATTGCCGGATCCTTCTTTTGCTTTGCTTTACCCCTTGATGCAGGGACGGGTGGGCAACGGCGTTGGCCGCAATGGCTCACCCCACCTGGCCTGGCCTGGGAAGGAAACACTGCACTTAGCAGTTCTTGGTGTGACTTGATCGTATGCCGACAAGAGCGTCTTATCCCCATGTCTGGGTTTGTCCTTGATCACCGGTACTGCTGGCTCCGCGGCGTAAGAGGAGCTGGGAGGGGGGCTCACCACCAGTGACTGTTCTGATGGGCCCAGATTGGGCACTCAGTCTCACGGCTTCTTCCATGAAGTATTTTCAATGGTGGGTTCCTGTGGGTCCCCAGACTTGCAGCAGGACAGACAACGTTGGTGCTTGTTGCTCACGAAGAACAGGCACAGGCAAGAAACACACTTTTAAAACCTGGAACGGGGGACATAGCCCCAGCGCAGACCCCAACTGGGGTAACCTACGCTAGCTACAACTACGTCTACCATGATCTATCCACAGGAAAAACAACGAACAAGACCTATGTGCAAATGGACTAGGGCGCCCTCGGCTAAAAGACTGTTACTGGCTTTCGGGAGCTGTCCCACAATGCCGCGCTGGCGGTACTGTGGCACCTTCTGACATTGGCGAGGCCACGCACCACCGAATGGAGGAGCAAATGCAGACACGCACAGACAGTGCAATTAGCGTGGCATCTGCTTGGCGGGGGACTTAATTTTGGTGTGGAGACAAAGGGAAGAAGTGTTCAGAGGTGGGCAAAGCAGGCGCACGCCTACGCTCCAATCAGTAAAGGGCCCCATTGCCTGTTTCACTTACCCCCCAAAAGCCATAGCAGCAGGAGGAGCTGGATCAGAAGGCCAAGGTGGCCTGGGGACATCGGGGGCATGGACCTCTAGGGGGCCCCCAAAGGCCGCCTCTGGAAGCATTAATTAGTGTGAAGTGCCGGCTCTGTCCACACGCAGGCCCATTGAAACCGAATTATAAAATGCTGAGAACTTTGTTGATTGCCCCCATGCCTATGAAGATGATCCTGGCGCTGACCGAACGCGGGGGGTGGCGACAAACACAAACCCCTGAGCAGAAGGGGCTGTCTCACTCTAGGGCGGTCGGCAAGGGCGAGATTTCTAAGCATAAGCAAGGGATCCCCAAGCTGCTTAGCCCCAAAGGATGTAGCACACGTGCACATGGTAGTGTTTGGAATCTAGTGCTGTGCCCAGCGAAGAGCTTGGCCTCGGCTGGGTGGCGAGAGAGCCCGGCGTGCCCGAGAGGACTCCATGGAAGGCTGCGAGAGGCCTGGAGGAGTTCACGCTTGGTGCTTGGGTAGCGAAATCTCAAACTAGAGCTGAGGTTGTTGTAGTGTGCCTGGAGCTTGGCACCCGTGCCCTGAGCCACTCCACGCAGTGTAGCATGCCCACTGGCCAGGAAAGGGGACGGGTCCCTGCGCTCTGGCTCGGAGCCAGTCGTGAAGAGTTTCCTGCAGGGGCAGAGGGAGGCAGGTGGGTCTTGGAATCTGCACCACGCTGGGATGCTGCAGCCTGGGGGGTGGCTGTGATGGGGCCTGGGATTTTGGGGGATGTTACTCGCCTGATGATGCTTCACTGCTCCCTTCCCGGAGCCCAGCCCCTGCCCAGCTGCTGGAGCCCATCCAGTAATTAGGAAATGAGGTTTAATTTCAGGCAATGAGAGGACACTGAAGTGGCGGGTTAGCCGGCTTTGGGAGGCCGTAAGATGATAAGCGGCATAACACAGGCTGGTTGCGTAATTGTGAACTTGGCAGAGGCTGGGCTCCTTCCCCACCCCTGCCCAGCCTGGGGGGGGGGGGCAGCAACACTGGGGGAGGAGGCAGGGGTTTTCTACCTGGGAGGGCGGTGTTTGCTGGGGCATCATTCTGGGATGGCTCAGCCCCAGCCTGACCAGACAGGCCCAGCAGGGCAGGGGGAACTGGGCAGCAGTCCACGCCCATGGGGTGGGGCGACCGGGGGGGGGGTGGGGGGTGTCAGCCTGGCCTTACTTAACTCAGATCTTTAGACAGCATCCGTTAGAGGCACCAACGCTGCCTGGGGTTGTCACCCCCCCCCACTGCAGCCCCCCCATGCACTGTATACAGCTTGCAGTTACTGTCCGATAACCCCATCCACTCCCTGCTATCCCCACTGCCTCCCCCCAGGCCTGCTACAACCCCCCACCTCCCCAAATCATCCCATTGTGAACCACTCTCCCTCCAGCAGGCAGGTCTCCCTGAGCGATGGGGGTTTCTGGAGGCCGAACTCTTCCGTCCAATGCTCCCATGACTGGCCGTGGATTCCACGACCCCCCCAATCTGGGCACAAAGGCCTGGGGGTCGTTGGTGCACTGGGAGGCAGCCCTCACCCTCCCCATCAGCTGCCCAAAGCCATGACCAGCACCAGGATGGCTCGTGCCACCCTCTCCATGGCCTGGGGCAGAGCATGGCAGAGCCACTGCTGCATCCTGTGTGTGGGGGGGGGTCTGGGGGGGCACTGGAGGCTGGGCCTGCCTGCCAGCCTTTGGGGCATAGCCTGGCTCCTGGGTAGCCAGCCCCACCCTCCCGCCTGGCATCAACCAGGCCCATGGCTGGTTTCCTCAAGCCTGCCCCAGTGTTCACGCTGCAGGAGGCAGGGTGGGGGCTGGAGGGGAGGCACAAGTGTGTGTGTGTGGGGGGGCTCTCCTTGCTCTGGGTGCAGACCCGGGGGTCACGTAGAGTGGGCCAGCTGTAGATGCAGCTGCAGTAGCTGGCAAGGGTACAGCTGAGCAACACCTGCTGCACTGTTTTAATTCTGGGTGCCCCCAATCCGCCACCCCCCCCCCAAGCTGGCAACCATGCAGCAATTATCCAAATGGATGTTAATTGCGGCTGCTAATTCCCCCCGGGGGATCAGGGACCGAAAGCCCTGCAGCTGAGCAGATAGGAGCTGGGGCCAAGCAGGGCGGTGAGCTAAGTACCGGCCCTGGGGTGCCAGGACCCCACACCCAGCCAGCAGCCCCCCGTCAACACGCAGCGCTGGCGTCACACGTTTGCTCAGCAGCGAGAGAGGCGCTGGCCCAGCAGGCAGGGGAAACAGGGCCTGCTGGCTCTGTGAAATTCTCCTGGGCCAGGCCATGTTCTGCAGCAGACTACATTTGCCATTTCTAGGAGAGGTGTGAGGGAGGGAAGGACGGCCCAGTGGGCAGAGCAGGGCACTGGGAGGCAGGACTCTTGGGTTCTATGTGGGGCTCTGGGACAGGAGTGGGGTCTAGATCAGGGGCTAGGAAACAGGAGTCCTGGGCTCCAGGCAGGGCTCTGGGAGGGGATTGGGGCCTAGGGGTTAGATCAAGAGCTAGGCGGCAGGACTCCGGGGTTCCATGCCCAGCTCTGCTCCCAACTCCAAGTGAGTCACTCCTGATGTGGGGGTTCACACTGAGATATCGTGTCACACGGGGGCTGCTGGGCACGTTCAGGATCCTTCGATGCTGGGGGCCCCTGGCTGGGCACAGGGTGTGATGCAAAGTCTGGACTGCTGGGGGCGCCTGGGCTGGGGGGGTGACTGACTCAGCAGCTCCCCCTAGTGGCGCCAGGGGGGACTACATTTTCTCCCACCCAGGGCAGCCCCCAGCTGGAAGCAGCCCTCAGCACCTATGGCTATGGGGCGAGGGGGCAGTGGGGAGTGGCAGCTGCCTCCATTTCCCACTGAGGCATGTGGGCCTGCCCCTCAGAGAGGCCGGACTGGGTCACAGGCACCCAGCAACCTGGAGCATCACAGAGAACAACAGCATCAGTGACCTGTGCAAGGCACAGCACGGATCCCACGCCGGCCCCTCCCTCCACGCGTGGCAGGCTGAGCGACCACGGGCGCAGGGCGCAGGCTCAGAGAGGGCAGGATGGCCAGGGATGAGGAGGTTGGCAGAAGCAGCGAGACACGGAAGAGCGAGAGCCGCAATCTCCCACAAGGAGCGATAGGTCTGACCGCCCCCCACGGGCACCCCTGCCCCGGGCCCTGCTCCCCCACACCCCTCCCAGTTCTGGGGCAGGTCCCTGGCCTGGATGCTACAGGCTCTCGCTAGCTCCAGCCCGTGGAAGGAGGGTCACTCACAGGCAAGGGCCGGTGGGCACATTCTCAGCAGGGGGCAGATCCTGGGGGCTGGGCCCTGGCACTTCTGTCCCACCCCAAAACTTGATCAGGATCCAGTAGCCGGCTCTGCGGGACCCCTGGGGACCCCAAACACAGAACAAGCAGCAGCAGCGGGACACGAGGACCTGCGGGGGTGCCGGAGCACGGATGGGGGAACCTCCATTGCACGAGCAGGGGGGGGGGCCCATGGGCCTGAGCAAAGTGGCCGCAGCCCCAGTCATAACCCCCACCCCCACTCCTCCTCACAGGCGCCTCTGGGAACTGGGCCCCATAGCCCCTGGGCAGAGAGTGGGCCAAGAGGCTGCATGGCCGCTCCCTGCCCCCCCGGGCTCTCAGCCCCACAAGCTGAACCCTCCCTTCCCGCACCTGCGGATGGCGGCACAGAGGCCCAGCCCAGCCTTTGGCATCACTTTATTGGCCCAGGCCACAACCCCAGCCTGGCAGTGGTCGGACGGAGGCAACGTCAGCCCCATGGGACAGTGGGGTGGGGAGGCTCAAAGCAGGGAAAACACACAGACACTGTCCTATTTACACCCCACCCTGGGCTGGAGTCTCTTCTGCCAGTGCTGAAGGTGGGGAGGGCACCACATACAGCAGGGTGGGACCCTGCAGAGAGCTGGGGCTCAGCACCCGGGGAAAGGGGTAGTGCTGCTGGGCAGGGGCATTCGACCCAGGCCCCTTTAAATAGGGGTGCAAGGATCCCAGCCCACATCTTGCAGGGCGTAGGTGCAGCCGAACTCTGCCCCGAGGCTGCCTCTCAGCTAGCTCCACACCCCCCGACCAGCCCTGAGAGGCCAGTGGTGGCCCCCCCGTTCTGGAGTAGAGGTGTCCATCGCGGGTAGGGGGCCGAGAGACCAGGCTGTGCCGGGAGGTGGTATGCGGGGCCAGGGATGCGTCAGCGCCCCAAGGTGGGGAAGGGGACAGATAGGGGCAGAAGGGACATTTCTCTTTAACCCGTTACAGACGGGAGAGACCTCCCGCCCCCAAGGCAGAGGCTGGTGGCAGCCTCTGCATCCCCCACTGCTGGAGACGGGGGACAGCTGGGTGCAGGGGAGAGTGGGGGGTGCAGCTTTGGCTCCCAGGCAGGAGAGAGAGGAATGACTGAGGCTGGTGGATAAGGGGGGGTGGGGCAGGGAGGCTATGGGGCACAGGAGGGTGGCAGGCCTAGGCTGCTGTGTCCCCTGCCCTCAGAGCCAGGTAGCCTGGGGGGTACCTGTGGGGGGAGGGGTTTGGGCCCCCCCTTCTCGAAGAATTGATGCCACGGCCACAAGTAAGGGGGAAGGTGGCTTATTGAGATGTTCAGGCGGAGCTGGGGGGCAGCAAGATGCTGGGGGGAGGACAGTCTCTAGGGGGCTTCTAGGCCTTCTGTAGGGCTGGCTGGTCCAGGGTTTGGACGTCATCCAGGAAGCGCTTGGGGGTCAGGATGTGAGTGGAACCTGGGGAGAGAGAGGTGGTTGGCAGAGGTGGGTGCAGTGGGGCGGACATCGCCACCCCTCCACATCCTTGCATCTGGAGCTCTAGTGCAGAGTGAAGGACCGTCTCCTGTCCCTTCTCCCGGGTCCCCCACCGCCTGCTACTGCGCCCCGATGCTGCTGCACCCTATGGGGCCAGGCAAGAATCTACGCCCCACCCCGCCCCACGTGCCCTTGAAAAGTGTGTGGAGGGGAATCCTCCAACAAGTCACACCCCTGTGGGTGTTATTGGGGGTGTCTGATGCCTTTGCCCCCCAGTTCCTGGGCAGGAGGGTGTCTCGTGAGCCACAGGCCAGGAGATCGGGGGGCAGAGTCCAGCCCGGGGGTTAGATTCATGAAACAGCCTATGTGGGGCCTGGAAAGCAAGTTCGTTCCCTGATCCGAGGCTCTTGGGGGCAGTGAGGATGGGGGTGTGCTGGGGGGCAGATTGAGGGGCTCCCCCATCCCTGATCTGGGCATGCCAGCCCCCCCTCCCCGCTGGGCTCGCCCCACTCACCGATCAGCACCTCCCACTTGCCCTCTGTGGCTCGGGTCACGTCATAGGCGCAGCGCATCTCGGACATGGACACCCCGCCGTGCACGTAGACGATGAGGCGTGGGCCCGTCCGGTACTCAGCCACCGGCTTGTTCTTGTGCCAATGCCCAAAACGGGCGCTGGGGGGAGAGGGGGGGGCTGCGTAGATACGAGGCACTCGCTGGGGAAATGCCCAGGGGAGGAGCAGGCCCTGCCCAAAAGAGTGGCCCAGGAGACCCAAACCCGGCAGGAGGAGGTAGGGCAGGGTGGCACCTGCCGGGGGTGGCCAGTCCGTCGTTTGTCCTGGGCCCTGGCGAGCTGAGGGGCTAATGGGGCCCTGGGGGGTGTGGCCACTATAGTTGGAGGGGGCCAGAACTCCAGGCCACCCCTGCTCCCCGAGGCTCTTGCACCCTTGGGGTTGGGGGGCGGGGGAATCAAGGCTCTGCCCCCCAGCTCGGCCAGGCTCAGCCTTACCTGACGGCCGCCTGGGCACTGGCTGCAGGGACCGGGTCCGACACGAAGGGCCACAGCTTCTTGTCCAGTTTGTCCTCAATGGCATCCTGGGGGAAGTTGTGGGGGGGAGGGTGTCAGTGGGGCCGGGGCAGGCCCCAGAGGAGGAAGGGTGCTGGGGAGGTTCCACACAGAACGAATGACAACCCATCAAGTCAGCCTCCAGCCAGCGCCGACGGGAACAGCCCTGGGCCCCCCTTTCCAGGGTGGGGACAGGGAGCCAGCAGTGACGTGAGCCCCCCACTCTGCAACATCCCCTCAGCTGCCCAGTGCCCAGCCGGGAATACGGCACCCCCCATCATTATGGGGAGGGCAGAGGCCTCTTGGGCCCCTCCCCCAAGGGGTGGGCAGGGGGCTGCTCCCCGTGTCACTCCCTGCTACGGGCAGATCCAGGCTCTTGCTCTGTGTATTCCCCGGCCGCGCAGGGGGCCTGGGCGATGATACATCCTAATGCCACATAATAGGGGCTTTTACAGTAATCCGCCGCGGTGACTTGCACGGAGAAGCTTAATGCCTTCTGCAGCCGAGGCCAACTCGGCCGGCTGGCGCAGAGGGGAGGCATCCCTGATTGGATTAGGCTCCAGATTGAGGCTATGGCAAATGCCAGCCCCAAAATCTCACTGCAGGCACCATCGCAGCACTGGAGTCGGAGCCTGGACGCTCCCCGTTGTCTGCTACTGGGGAGGGGATTAATTCTCAAGGGAGGATATAACCACCAAGATGGGGGACTGAAGGCACTTAAGTGTGGTCCCCACACGGGGAAGGCTAAGGGGGTGGGGCCCAGGTGTGCTTGGATGGGAGACCTCTAAGGAAAAGCCACTGGGGTGCTGGGGGGAGGTCAGGAGAGGGTGCTCTAGGATCCACTGCAGTGTTGAGGGTGCTGTGCAGCGACTGGGAGGGCTCAGAAGGAGGCACTCTCCCTGGCCATCAGTGCAGGCCCCATTTCGGCGCTGGACGGCAGGGTTTCGTTCGACAGATGCGGGTCAAACAGTTGCTCCTTGCTGGCGTGGAGGCCAAGGACCCTGCCGTCCGCTGGTGACGGCCCAGGCGCCCAGCGCTGACGTTCTGCTGCCTGAATCCTGCTGATGTTCCAGCCCCACATACTGGGCACCCCCCGCCCTAAACTCTGGGGCAGAGAGCGGTGCCATGTGGCTGTTAACAGCTGCTGTGCCCCACCTCGGGAAGAATCCATCCCTCAGCCCCAGGCGAGGGATCCCTGTATAAACCGCCCCTGCAACTCACCCCAGAGGTGGCTGCATGTCAGCACAGGGCAAGACACTATGAATTAGGATTCTCGTGCCAGGGGGGCTTTTTCTGAGCCCCTCACGTGGCAGACCCCAAACCAACCCCTCCCCCTTGGGCCCAGGCTGCCAGATGCGACCCCCGCCCCACAAGGTAAGGAAGCAGATTGCTCAGTACCTCCATGATGTCCTTGAGCACGGGGGTCCATCGCGAGAGCTGGTAGGTGGACTCCAGCCGTGCCTTCCTCTCAGGTCTCAGCTGCCCAGTCTGGGGGGGAGGAAGGAAGAGGGGGTGAGGGGCAGCAGGGTAGGCATGCAGGGCGGGAACAGGGGCAGACGGGGAGAGCGCGGCCTACCTGAGTCGCTCCAGCTGGGATGGCAGAAGAGAGCAGAGAAAAGAAGAGTGGATCACTGAGCAAACAGAGGGAGCAGAGGGAAGAGAGAGAGAGATGGGAGAACAGAGCAGCTTCCCTCCTATTTGCCCCAAATCGACAGCCAGCACCCCTGCAGTGGTAAACAGCTCCAATCCCCTGACCAACCCCCCCCCCCCCAGCTCTTCTGTGGGGCCAGAAGAGGTCACTCCCATATAGGGAGTAACTGGGATGGGTCACCCCCATATGGGGAGGGCTTGACCCCACGATAATAACCCCACTGTACAGGGCAGAGAAGTAGGTCACTGCCGTATGGGGCACCCCCAGGACACACACAGATCTGCCCCAGGTGTGAGCGCAGCTCTCCAGCTGCGTGGGCCCCCATGAGTCCCTGGCCCCAGCCTCTTACTCCAGCCGTGAGCGAGGTGCCCAGGAACTCCATGTTGCGGATGATGTTGCTCTGTTGCTGGATGTTGGCGTGCTGGATCAGCTTGGTGAGGTTCTCCTCGCCCACGCCTGCACGGGAGACACAGTCAGCGGGGCCCGATTGGCGACGCTGGTGGGCAGCGGGCTCAGAGACACAACATCAGGATTTGAACAGGCCACTGTGGGGAGGGAAGGGCTCCCTGCAGAGAATGGGCCAGGGGCTGCGTGGTGGGGAGAGGCTGCCGCAAGTTTGGGGGCAGCTGGGCCAGGGGTAGCGCAGAGTGTGGGCAGAGCGCACTGGCTGGCTCGTGGGCATTGGGAGGCGGCACAGGGAGGCAGGGATGTAGAGCCGGGCTGCACACAGCTGGTTCGCTGGGGTGCCCGTCTGCCTGAGCAGTGCTACCCCTCCCTCGACTCCCAGCAGCAGGGGCCCCGCCCGGCAGCAGCAGACCACCCAGTTCCGCCCCCCGGCTGCGACATTACCATTCTTCAGGAAGATGTAGAGCAGGATGATGCGGATCTTGTCGTACGCCTGAACGCTGGAGTCCAGCAGGATGGGCACGATGATCTTCATGGGGTCCTTCAGCTTCTCCCCGTTGACGTCTGTCCCCATGGCCAGGTCCTGGGGAGCGGGTGCACACACAGGGCCTAGGTCAGACCCATCTGCTCCCTATAGTCCCTGCATCTGGATGGGAGATGGGATGGTCCCTGGAACCCACAGCTCGCCTGCCCCCTATGCCAGGGCCCCTCCTCCCTGAGGCCAGCTCCCCATGGGGCGAGCAAAGCCTCCAGTGAGGAGCCAAAGCCCCATGTCCTTCTGGTGCTGCAGGGGAAGAGCGGGGGGAGGCTGGCCCTGGCTGCAGAGCACCTGTGGGTCTGGGCCCCCTCTCCCCTGGCTGAGTCCATGAGCCAGGCCCTGCCCCCCAGCCAGGCTCCGACCCACCTGCTCCACACTGCACAGCCTCTCCACCGTCCCTTTGAAATGCCGCATGCAGTTCTCGGCCAGGTTCAGGTGCGTGGAGTACTGGGGAGAGAGTGGGGCGCAGGGAGGTTACTGTGGCACCGAATCACCGGTTGGTCCGGAGCACTTGTGGCCCCCGGCTGCTTGGGCAGAGGAGCACTCCGAGGGGCTGTACAAGCCAAGTGTGTAGGAATTGCTTTGCCCAGCATTGATGTGCACCACCTCTGGCGAAGAGCAGGGCAGCTGGAGGGGAGGATCAGGAAGAGGAAGCGGCTTTCAAGCCAGCCACAGCTTCTCCCTTGGTTACCACGAGGTCGGGGCTGGCAGCCAGCTGGGGCCGGGGGACCTGTCTGTTGGCACACGGCTCAATGGCACCAGGAATGGCTCCTGGGGCTGGATCAGCACTCCATTGCCCTGGGTATAAGGCCGAGCGAGCGGATGGCGGGGGTGCTCTGCCCGACACCCAGCTGGCTGGGAGGTGCAGGAATGTTTCTGTGAGCCCTGTCTGAGGGAGGGTCAGGACGGAACTCCCCTCCTGGCAGCCCGCCCCACTGACACCCCCAGCGACAAGGTGTGGCCGTTAGCTGGGGCTAACCTGGCAGCTCTGGGCACTGGTGGGCAGGGAGTCTGCCCATCATGCCAGGCGGCACCTGCGGGGGGAATCGCTTTGCATGGCTGGACAGACCAGCAGCTCTCATCGGGCAGCGAGCCGTCCCATCACAAGGGCAGGGGCCCCCCTTCGCTCCTGCCTAGCCTTGGACAGAGCTCCACTGAGCGCAGTGCTCCCCAGAACCCCTCTGCCCTGACAGCCCCCAGGTGCCCCTACCCCCACTGAATGCCCTGCTCCCCCCAGGCTCCACCGCTGCCCTTCACGGCCCAGGGTCCATTACCTTGTTCAGCTCTTTCTGGTACTGGGGCATCTTCTTCAGGATCTGAGACAGGTCCTTGATGTTGGCCTGGAGGGAGGACAGACAGCAGGGTGAGAGCCCAGCCACCCCTAAAGGGCAGAAGCCTTGCCAGGGAACAGCTGGAGCTGCCCAGCCCCGTGTATGAGGATGGATCATGCAAGCCGTGTTCAGGATGGGGTGGCTCTGGCCCTTTGTGGACGGAGCGAGGGTTCAACCCGCCCTTCCCCGGCCAGCTGGCATCCACCGGGCACTGGAATGAGTTGGGGTCAGCGTAAAGAGGCACCGTGCCAGGGAGATGCCCAGGCTGGGTTAGCAATCTCCTCGCACCTTGGTGCCAGAGCTGGCTCCGTGCTGCCCTTGGGCAGCTGACCCCACCCACCCTGATCCCGCTGTTCGACCCCGTCGGCCAACCCCCGTCCTGGGGCAGCAGGATGCCCTCCCTCAGCCGTCCCACCCAGGGGCAACAGGATGGTCTGCCCCACCCCCCAGTGGCAGTGAGACAGACCCCCTCCTGTTCCCTTCACTCCAGGCTGGATTCCCGTCACAGCCCCGTCCACACCTTGTCCGTGGTCAGTCTCTTGCTCTCGCAGAACGTTCGCAGCAGCTCTGTCACCCTCCTGCGGTGGGGAGGAGGGGGTCGGGGTCAGACCTAGAGCACCCCCCATACACCTCCTGGAGGGGCACTGTCTGGGAGATGGAGGGGCGTCCTGTCCCGCTGCTACCGGGGATGAAGCCCCCGCACCACATGCGCCAGGGCAGTCAGCCTGGAGAGCCTCCAATGGGGGACAGCCTTTTCCCCAGTTACCCCCCAAGCCAGCACATGTGGGGCATCTCTGGGGGCTCCTGGCCTATGCTGGAGGGCCATTGGGTCAGTGGTAGGCCCAGAAGGAGGTGGGTGAGGGGGCTGCGAGGTGCATGGGGAGACCCTGGGAGCAGGGGAAATGGGGTACGGGGGACCCTCAAAAGATGTGGATAGCAGCTCCTGGCAGGGTACATCAGGGACGCACTGACTGCCCTGTAAGGCAAGGCCATGGGGTGATTACACCTGGGGGGGGGGGGGGGGGGGGGGCCAGCCCCGGGGGGGGGGGGGCCCCCCCGGGGGGGGGGGGCGGGGCGGGTCCGGGGGGGCGGGGACATCTCAGGCGGGGCGGGGCAGGCTGTCCAAAGGGAAGGGAACAGCTGGGCCCTGGGCGGGGCCGAGCGCGCTCACTTAGAGACGTCGGCGATGTGCATGTGGCGCAGTTGCACCCAGAGGTCGTCGTCCTCGTCCAGCAGCGCCACCTTCTCCCGCGTGTCGCTGATGCCCGTCGTCTCGTACCTGCGGGAGAGGGGAGGCGGGTCAGACGGCGGCGCCCCTCCCCTGAGCGCCGAGGCCGCGCCGGAGGGGGCCGCACCTGTAGGTGTCGCTCTCGATGTTGAGCAGGTCGTAGGCCATGGCCTGGAAGGTGAGCTCGTGCAGGAGGGGGGACACCGGGTCGTAGCTCCGGTCTACGATGAGCAGCTGCGAGCGGCCTTTGTCGGGGCCCTGGGGGCGAGGCAGAGAGGCGTCACTCCGGGGCAGACGGGGCCATCCTGAAACGCCACCACCCACCCTCCCCATGGCTCCGTCTCAGCCTGCCGACCCATCGGGGAGTCGGCTGGAGCCGGTCTCTTTGCTACACGTACCCCCCGGCTGACGCTGGTCGGTCGCTGGGCCAGGGGACGGGGTGGGAGCTCTCCCACGGCGCTAAAGGTCCAGCGGCCACTTGGTGCTGAGCTCCTGGTACCAGGCAAAGGCCTTGGGGGGTTGGGAACCTAACACTGGCCACGCATCCTGCCTCAGAGCAACTGGATTCTCGCCAGGGGGCTAGCGACGCACGTGGGACAGAGTGCACTTTGCACTCGGGACTCCTGGCGAGTTCCCCTCTGGGCCTCAGTTTCCCCACCTGTAACATGAGGGTAACACCAGCGATCTGGTCTCCTGGTTTGTGTGTGTGTGTGTGGGGGGGGGGGGGGGTTGGAAGTCTGGGATTAGCTCCCCTCTCTCAGACTGGGTGCCCGCCCCTGCACTCAACTGGAGGGAGCCCATTCAAACGATCAGCATCTCTGCCCCCTATCATGTGGGGGGCTGGCCCAGCCCCGCTCCCTGATCAGGGTGCACTGCCCTCTTTGGGCAGCAGATGGCGGCAGGAGACCAGCCCTGAGCTCCTGTCGCCCAAGAGCTGCCACTGGCCCCAGAGCAGAACCGAAGCCCCCCCGGAGCATCTGCGTGGCCGGCCTTCCAGCCACATCGCAGCAGGAGGCCTTGCCCTGCTCTGGGATCTTTGAAACCTCCAGGGGAAGCAGGCTGAGGCTGCAGGGAGAGCACCCAGCTGAAGTGAGTATGGGGCGCCTCTCACCGCTGCATCAGGGCACCAATGGGGCTGGGCAAAGCTGTCACCCCACTGCAGAGGCCTAGGGAGGCTCAGGGTCACCCAGGCAGTCTGTGGCCGGGATTTCCAGTTCCCTGTCCCTATGATCAGGCTCCTGTGTTTGCCCCGGTTTAGCTCTGCTGGGGGGATCTCCCAGTGCAGATGGTGGCTGGCGTAACAGCTGGGTCCCCCCCTGCCCAGAGCAGAGGGATGGTTAGCCAGTGTCTGTGCCCGCGAGTCCTGTACCAGCAAGGTGGGGGCTGTGCCTGGGCTGGCCAGACAGGCTGGTGCTGCTCGGACGTGTCCTGTATGCAGCCAGTGCTGGGTGTCCGGTCTAGGTTATACTGAAGGGGGCTGGACAGTTGGGACTCTTGGGTCCAATTCCTGCCTCTGCCACCAACTCCTGACCTGCTGCTCCACGCCTCAGTTTCCCCTGTGTATCAGAGGGGGACTAGCACTTAGCTCGGACAGAGTGGCATGGTGGGAGCCTATCTCCGGGGGGAAACAGTGAGGTGAGCTCTCAGGGGTAACAGCCGCAGGATGAGCCAAAGGACCGGAGCCAGGTCTGCACCAGGGACCCACCCAGAGGTCTCTGCTGACAGCCAACTCTGGAGAGACTCCCGCATTGGAGGATGGGGCAGCCCTTCTCCTGGCCTGCCACATGGCGGTGGGGACGACACCAGGGGGGTAATGGGGCCAAGGGCAGAGAGGACATCAAGAGGCACTGGTGCTGGGCAATCCCAATCAGTGCAGGAGGGGAGCTGCTGGGACGAGGACGTCAGCCACATGGCAGGGTGCAGTAGAAAAAAGCGCTGCAGCGAGTTGCTTTCCAAGGAGGGAATTAATGACTCTGGCTGGCTCCAGAGTGAGAGGGCTGTGCAAACTGGGGTTCCTTGGGCGGGAGGGAATTGGAGGCAGTGGAGTGTAGTGGGTGCCTCAGTTTCCCCACCTGCACAGCGAGGGTGATACGGCCTTCGTAGAACTCGTCCTGTCCATGGAAAGCGCTAGAGAAGGGCTGGGGGCTTTTAGTCCGACCACGTGGGAAATGCTTATTTTAAATAACGCATTTGTGTTCTGCCAACCACTCCGCTCCGGACCCCCAACCCACCCCCTGCCGGAATCTCTGAGCAGGTTCTAGACCCCCACGCCCCACCCAGATGGTTAAGTGGGTTCCAAATCACTCCTGCTTCCTTCCATTCTCACGTGCTCCCGCGCCCCTGGCTCTGGCCCCTGGCGAGGCTGTGACCAGCACCGCCCCACAGCCCGTGCCCGGCTCGCTCACCTCGCCCATGCTGGGGTTATCTGCCTTGAATGCGTTGAGCTTGTCCAGCACGGCTTGTGCCAGGTAGGCGTTATCGTCGTGACCCCTGCAGCAAAGACAAACCCAGCCGGTTGGAAACAGCTTCCCACATGGGCGGAGCTGCCCCCTCCGGGCACACACGCGGATGGCCAGGTACCCATCACCCTCCTCCCCTGGGCACACGCTTCCTGTAGGAGAGGCCAAGGTACCCGTCTCTTACACCCCCGCCACACACACTCGTCCTGTGTATGGCCAGGTACCCGGCCCCCACCGGGACACACTCACTTCCGGTAGCGGATGGCCGGGTACTCCTTCAGGGTATCGCACAACGTGGCGATCTGCTCTGCCAGCAGATCCATCTGCTTGTTCCTGTGCAGGGAGCGGTAGGGGCTGTACAGGTTGTGGAAGGTGTGCGGTGCATCCAGGGAGTACACCTGGGGAGGGAGGGGGAGATCAGACCTTGGCCCCTCAAGTTCCCCCTGCCTACACCCAAACGAGCGTTTTCTCGGCACCTCCACTCCTCAGGGTGCTGCGAGCAGCTCCAAGCAGCCCTCACCCCCTGGATCTGCTTCTGCAGGCCTGACTGTGGCCCAGCCCCACAGCACAAACCCTCCCGTCATGCCATCGCTCTTCACTCACTCAGTTGCCGGGCTCCCTGCCCCGTACCAGTCCCTAAGATGGGCTATCAGACCAGGCCAGCCTGGCAGAGCCCTCGCCAGCTCCGATGAGGGGGAGAGTCCTTTGCCACTCCTGTCGTGGCAGAGGGAGACAGGCCAGAGATTCACACACCGGCTGGGAGGCCCTGGCCTGAGCGCAGGCTGCTGGACAAGCTGGTGAGTGGAGCAAGCTCAGGTTAGAGGGGCAGATTTTTTGGCCACGTTTCTTCACTGAAAGCCCCAGAGGAGCTGTGGGTAACCGAGCATCAACCCATGTTTGCCGCCATCTCGTTTCATTTGCTCAACAGCATGAGCCGTTGGGACAAATGCGCTGACTGGAGAGTGGCTGACCCTCCTGACGAGACAACGCTTGTACCAGCCGAAGGGTTTCTGCTGGCACCAATGCCCCCGATGAACAAACCATGGCAGAGTAAGGACAACTTTGCCGACATAAGAGCATCTACCCGGGGCGCTTGCCAGCACAGCTGTGTTAATCAGGGGAGGGAATTTCTAAGGGTTTGTGTGGACCAGGCGCCTGTCTCTCTCTGCCTCAGTTTCTCCATCAGACAATGGGGCTGAAGGCCACAAAGCTCTGCCCCACAAGAGCGTGCGGGGGGAAAGCCACTGATGACACAAGAAGAGGAAGGGGCTGCTGGTCAGAGGACAGGGGTGTGGAGTCTCGTGCGCCTTGAATAACCCATCAGGAAGAGCTGCTGCCCTCCTCATACATCGACCATCCCCACCAGGCGCAGGCCAGCGATTCCACATCGCACAGGGCGCCAGCGGCCACGGCTGCTCCGTGTTGGCCCTAGAGGTGAAAGGTGCCCCTCGCACCCTCACCCCACGTGGAACGCTGAGGGTGGGGCAGGCTGGGCGGTCACATGCCACCATCTGCCTCCCGAGTCCGGCTGCCCTCACCTGGCTCTCGTAGGGCAGGAAGTTGACGTTGATCTCCTTGAGGGTCTTGATGGCCTTGGTGATCCGCGACCGGCCCAGTTCGCTGAACAGTGGCTCAGGACAGGCTGCAAGGTAAAGGCAATTGGGTGGGAGCGACAGGCACAGGGACCCCTCGCACAGCGCCAGCTCTCATGGGTCCCGACCCTCGTCCCCGCACAGCGCCAGCTCCCCCAGCCGGGGCCAGGATGGTCACTAGTGCTGCATGCCTGCTGTGAACCTGTGCAAGCCGGCAGGGCCACGCAGATGTCACCGATGAGTCCAGCCCCCTGAACCAGAATCACGCCGGGTTCTTGCCGTCAGCACTGAGGGAGGCCCATGAGCCCTGATCCCTGCCACGCAGCCCAGCTAACGCCCTGCCCTCAGCACCCCCAGAAGCAGGAAGTGACCAGATTGCCCAACCCTTGGCATGATGCATGGGGAGGAACGGGGGCTGGGGCCCATCTGAGGAGGCTAGTTTTGGGGGCTCCCCCTGCCAGCGAAATGGTGGGGAAGGAAGCAGAAATGATCCTGACATGCCAGGGTTCTTCCCACCTGCCCCAACTGGGACAGAGAGAGCCATGATTGCTGGGAATCGTAGCCACACGCAGCCTCCCTGGGCACCTGCCGCAGGTGGCTGTGAGCCGCACGCGCTACAGGAGCGCCGGGTGGGGAGGGGAGGTGCGGCTGTTGGAGATTGAGGCTGCATCTACCCACAGGAGGGCGCAGCGTAAGGCAGGGTGGCCCCTCCATCCAAGGTGCCAGGGTGCCCCTGCCCAGGCCCTCGACTGGGGGATCCCCCGATACTCACTGTCGATGAAGAAGATGTGAGCCGCCTTGTAGGTGAAGGTGGGGGTGCCCCGGAAATCATTGATCAGTGCCTGCACTGACTGCAGAGGGGAATGGGGGGGTTGTCAGCATCAGACTCCGCCACCGGCCACCCAGCCCCGCACAAGGGGCCCAGAACATGCTGGGAGCCGCAGGGAACCAGGGCCCAGCACGACGCCACTGGGACAGGGGCAGGATTTCAGCCTCACCCCTCCCCCCCCGGATGGACACGTGCCCATGGGCCCAGGATGGCCTCAGGCCACGGCCACGTCACCTGCTGGCAAACCAGGGGCTGTGCCCGCCACACCGCAGCACTAACCGAGTCCTGAGCAGCAGTGCCTGCAGCTCCCTCCCCCCCCAGGTGCCACGCCGGGCACCTGCAGCTTCGCCACGCCAGCTGGGCCAGCAGGATGGAGACGCAGGGACCGGACAGGCCGGGTGCAGGTTCGGAAGCCGTTCAGACCCCAGGACTGGCGAGATCCCAGCCAGCAGGTCCTGATCCCCCGGCTCTGGCCTGCAGCCCTCTCCTCAAGCGCCTCCTCCACCTGCCCGCCCCCAGCCCTTCCTCACTCCCCCCGCCGGTAGCCCCTGCTGTGAGTCTCAGCTAACGTTGCCTCTTCCAGGCCCCTGCACCCCCTCCCCGCCCGCCCCAGCCAACCCTAATGGGGCTGCTTTGCAGACAGCTCTGGGGACCGCCTGTTCCCCATGGGACAAAACACATGCAGCCCTCCTGGACAGCCCCTTCCTGCCCCCACGCTGCGCCCTGCATCCCCCTGGGGCCACACCCAGGCCAGGCATTCCCAGGCAACCCTAGACAGGGAGCTGCCATGGGTTTCCCCTCCCCACACACCCGCCCCATGCCCGCAGCTCCTACCGTCTCCACCGGGCTGAGTAGGTAGATGGCCTCCAGGCTGGGGATTGGCTCCCGCCGCTTGTTAATATCTTCCACAACTAGGAGAGAGACCGCCCGGAGCCATGGTCAGGTGTGTCCTAGCCCCCCCCTCCCCTCCCCGCCTGCATTTGCTCTCTGCTGGGACAGCAAGTCCCACGCTGTGCGGGAGGGGGAACCCTAGGGGCACAGCAACATCAGCTGACAGCAGCCCCGGGCAAGGCAGGGGTTTCTGCAGGCTGCATGGGGGCAGCCGCTTAGTCTGGGGCACGTACTGCAGAGCAGGGAGGAAGTGTCCCTCTGTACTGCGCTGGGCGCATCCCGCTAGAGAGCTGGGTCAGCTCTGGGCCCTTTAATCCCAACGCTCTCCCAACCTGGAGCAGGGAGGCAGCACTCCTCCGGGCAAACCCCAGGCAGGGCCTGCCCTCGCCATCCGGGCCCTCAGTGCCCACGGAGCGTTGAGGAACTCGCGGGAGTCTGAGCCAAGCAGCAGAGAGGATCCAGGGGTGGAAAGAGCTGGGCCAAGGGAAAGATGTGGCTGGGAAAGTACCAATAGCATGTAGGGCATCTGGGGGCTGCAAAGGGGGGAACTTAAACAACTCGACTCCCCGACAGTGAGGGGTATCCAGGTCCAGGGTCGTCCCCCCAACAGTGGATACGGGGGAAAGGCCCAGGGGCAGGGGAAGGCAGTGTCCGGGGGCAGAGATGCCACTCACTGGTGATTCCTTCGGCCAGAATGTCTGACATCTTGCAGCAGGACGAGAGGATGCGCATGCTGGGGTGATCCATGATCAGCACCTGGGGCAGCAAGAGGGAAGTGTGCCGCTTTGGATGGGCTGATCATCCACGGCACAGCCAAAGGGGCAGAGTTAATGCTACCAGAGCCCACTGCTCCCGGCCCAGCCGTTCCGTGGCAGGGCTGTCCTGAAGCCGGCATGGTGGCAGGGCTGGGACACGCAACAGAAGAGTCAGCAAGTGGGTCTCTGATCGAGCGGGCCCAGGGCAGGCTGGCTTTAAGCTGCCATTTGAATCAGCAAGAGAAAACATGGCTTTAAACCGGCCGCGAATTGTGTGTTGCACACGTACTTTTTAGATACTTTCCTAAAGAAAGATTAAGCTCAACGGCTGGTAGCCAAGCAAACACATTGATTTGCAACGAAACACCTTTACCCCAATCACAGTTGCTACTTCCTTTTGCTAACCAGGAGGATGCACCAAGTCGACACACATTTAGCGATGTAAATCTCTCACTGGTCTTTATGCAAATTGCTCATCATTACCTTTTTTACAACGCTAGAAAACGGGGAATGATGCATTTCTTATTTACTAGATTCTTCTTTTTTTACTCGTGTGGAGCACGCCAAGGACCGTGTGAGGACCAACACGCACAGCAGAGCGGCCGGTGCGAGATGTCCGAGCGGAGCCGGCCATTCAGAATGGTTCCATCCTCTATCCCCAGGCGAGAACGGAACCAGGAGTCCTGACTCTCACAACCTACCAGACTCACTCCTTTCCCAGACCCAGCCGTCCTGCCTGCCAGTCCCTCCCTCTAACCCACCAGATCCGCCCTCTCCGGCGCTCGGCTAGAGCCAAGATCAGGGCATGGAGAAACGGAACGAGGCGAGGGAAGCTGGGAGGGGAGTCTCCGTGTTCCCACAGGTAAACCCCGGAGGCCGTTGGTCCAGCAGCCCCATTGCCTTCCTGCCGGGCTCAATGGCCATGTCCACACTCGAAAAGTTAAGTCGACTTAACGCTTTAAGTTGACATAATAAGATCGACTTATGCGCTAATCCCCGTCCACATTGGCTTGAAGTCAACTTCATAAAAGCCCAGTGGCTTCCCTCCCGCACTCAGATCCTGGCAGAACGTCAGGCTGCAAGCATGCCGAGTCTCCTTGTCCCGGGTGGCACCGGAGCAGCCGCGCAGGACGCTCCCTGGCCTGCTTACCTTCCATTCTCCTTCCTTCTTCACGCTGCGGATGACGCCGCTGAGGATCTCTGCAAGGGAAGGAGACGGGGTTAGCGGCAGCTCCCTGGGGCAGGCCCAGGCTGGGGGAGTCTGCTACAACCTCCTTGGCCAGCTCGCGCTCGGCTCCTATGGGAGCCTTCAGTCAGTGATCAAGGCGGGGGCCTGTCAGGTGACGGGGAATGATCCGAGGCGGCGGGATACTGGGCTAGATGGGCCCTTGGGTCTGATCCAGCACGGCAGAACGGAAGGGGGATGCACATCACGTGATCAGCAAGGGCTGGCGCTACCTGAGCCCCAGCCACGCAACCATGACGTGAGATTCCTCCCCAAGCGCTGGACAGTCTGCTCCAGCTCACAGACAGCTGCCTGTGCAGCCCGCGCTGGGCCCAAGCCGCTCTTGTGGAGTGTCTCTCTCTTCCCTTCCCAGCGAGCACAAGATCCCGCATCCCTGCGGGTGTTGTCACCTGAATCAGCCCCCTGCCTCCCCAGACTCTTCTCTGCTCGTTGCCCTTCGCTCGCCCACAGCTATTTTTACTTCGTAGCCATGTGGCTCTGTGGCCCTGGACACTGTACAGGAAAGATCTAATCAAAGTAGATCCTTCAGCAACTCCTTTATCCAGGTTTATAATCCTCCTCGGGGACCCCCCGGTCAAGGCTCACAGACCCCCTGTTCTGGGCGCTGTACATCATTGGTTAGGGGCGTCATAGAACAGCCTAGGAGCCCATCCTAGACCGTGCTCTGTACAAACACAGGACACAAAGGTTGCCCTGCCTCCAAAGAGCTTGCACATACAAGACAAGTGGACGCAGACGAGGGGAGCGCTAGGAAACAATAAGGGGGGATCAGCTCAGCCGTGGCCCAGTATAAAATTATCAGTCATGCTGCGAGATGCAAAAATCAAAGAGAAAGGGAACTTCACACCCCCCAGGGACCGACTTTCAGCAGGCATAACAAGATACACAGCAATGTGTGTTCCCCACTGCTCTCTACAAGTCAGAACTAGAATTGCTCTGCTGTGTGTCACATGCCCTACATTGCTGACACCTCAAAGGGATTCTCCTGCAGCACAGGCCTAGACCGCTGGAGCGGCACACGCTGGATTCCACACCCACTGCTGCTGTGTGGTTCCCACGGCCGTGACAGACACCATGTTCCAGGTGGATACATATTTGCAATAACTGAGTCGGGGGGGACCACAGCCTGTCGCCCACACTTCCAGAACTGGTGCACCATCACCCTTTGACGCACGGCATCTGAGCACTGCCAGTAACTCACGCAGACTCCAGCCGGAGCGTCGTTCCCTGTACATCAGCATATGCAGCCGGCAGTTCCAAGTTCCTCAGCCGGCTCGAGATGCAGACGCACACTCCACTTATGGGGGTACCGCTTGCTGGGGGATTCTGTAGTCAAGAGGTTCATTTTCCAGGGGACCCCAGCAGTTCCTCTCTCTGTTCCCAGTCTGCCAGGGGCTGGGAGGATAAATCACCTCGCAGTCTGGAAGACTACAGCAATGGGGGCCCTAAAAGTATCTAGGATGAGCCAGCATTGAACCAGGTGTTGTACAGACACAGATCAGAGGCAATCTGTGCCCTGTAGGGTTCACAGACCAGACACACGAAGGGTGGGGATACAACACACGGGCAAATGAGACGTTTGATACCCCAGGGAGCGGTGCGGAGAACACGTTCGTTCGCAGCTCTTGGGCAATAACACTGCGTCCTCGCTCAGACTGGGGCAATGGCCCCAAGTGGGATTAGAGGGCACTAGAGGGATTTTCAAAGGATCTCCATGCTTCACTACTGAAGCTCTCGGCCTCCCGGTGAGATGGGTGACCCCATTTTAAAGGCAGGGAAACTGAGGTATTGAGGGGGGTATCAACTTGCTCAGTACGGCAGAAGCAGAGCCTGGGATAGGACCCAGGAGTCCCGACTACCAGCCCCCACTCCTGCTCTAACCACTAGAGAATACTTCCCTCCCAGAAGCTGGGGTAGAATCCAGCAACCCTATTTCCCAGGCCCCTCAGCTCTAACCACTGGACCCCACACCCCTCCCACAGCTGGGAATAGAGCCCAGGAGTCAAGACTCTCACTGCCCTATTTTAACCCACCCGGCTTCACTCCATTCCCAGAATCAAGCGTAGAACCCAGCTGTCCGGACTCCAGGACCCCCCTGCCCCCAAACCCTGACTAGCTGCTAAACTTTCCCCACAGCCAAAGCAAAAGCCGTCCATGCGACGCGGCCATGTGCCACTCAGAACAAGCCTCTTTATTCAGCGCTGCTGAAGGATTCCTCCCAAATCCAGACCTAAAAGTGAATTAACTCAATTGCTGGGAATGAGACCAGATAATCCGTGTTCTTCCTTCCTCACCCGCCGCTAATCAGGATTTGGGATGCTAAAAATGCACCAACCGGCAGCTACCAGAAAAGAGATGGGTGGGATCCATGGACTTTAGGCCAGACGGGGCCACCAGACCATCTCGCCCGACCTCCTGTGTAACGCAGGCCAGAGAACTTCCCCTGGGTCCCGCTGCACAGAACCCAACTGCTTGTGCTTGGCTAACGCCTCTTCCAGAAAAGAGGTCGATGAAAACCTCCAGAGAGGGCGAATCTGCCCCTCGGACGGGGGTTTATTCCAGTGGTTAGTTACCTTCCTGCTGCAAAAAATCAGTGCCTTATTTCTCATCTGAATTGGTCTGGTTTAAATGCCCGGCTGCAGGTTCTGACTCGGTCTCTCACTCAAGGTGGGCACTGAAATCAAGCCCCCACCGGCCTTTCCCAGGAGCTAAAGAGACCGATGGCTACACGCTTCACCAGAAGGCCTTTGCTGAGCCGTTTTGTGGCTCTCTCCACAACTCCCCTGAGCTGCCCACAGCCTTTTTAAAACCACACACACCAGAAGTGGACGCAGCATTCCAGCCTCGCTCTCGCTGCTGTTGTGTGTGGGGGGGGGTGGAATCACCTCCTCATTAGAGAGGGCTGGGCTGGCCTGTACGAAGCCGGGCCTTGCATTGCATTGTTCATGACTCCTTTGCTAGCCCAGGCCGACACCCCAGATTTATACTCCGTTGCTCAGAGGTGTGAAAAATCCACCCCCCTGAACGACTGCCTTACACCGTCCTCACCCCCACTGTAGATTTACAAAGCAGCTGGAGGGTTTCTCCCCTCGAAACAGCTACTGCCTCGTGAGGGGGCAGCTTAACGCATTACAGTCCCACAGGGGCTGAGACAAACCTGCTGCAGAAGGCTAGGGAGCCCTGCAAAAACCGGTCCTACCTGTCTGAGAGGCTCAGGGGGAGGCCAGGCACTGGAGAAAGGGCAGCCCAGAGAAAAATCAGGTCCCTGGAGAACGGCAGAAAGCCAGAACCAGACTCCCAAGGAAACGGAGCGGCTGGCCAGGGGAAGGAAAGGGTAGCTCTGAACGCAGGGGGCATCTCTCCAGGGGAGAAAAGAGAGCGAAGGGAGCCCGGTCAAGCTCTTTGCTCAGACAGAATGTCAGGAATCCGAGGATGCTGTCCTTGAGAAGGTTCATTACAAATCAAAGCTTCGAAGAGAAATGACAGAGTTAGAATTCATATGCAAATTTGAAACCACCACCTTGGGCTTGAACAGCAACATCAGTTGACGAGGACGCTCTTATTACAAAAGGTGATTCTGCCCCCCCACCTCCTTCTCCTTGTACACACCAGAAAGTTATCGCGGAATAAGCCGTCTTTCTGCGGAAAAACAAGCCCACCGTACACACACTGAATGCTCCGTGTTGTGTTACAAGGGCCCTGTTACACCAGAACAACGATACCGCCCGTGCGAGAGTCGTAACGCCTACTCGGAACAGCTCTCGCATTGTAAAGCGTGTGTGAGCGCTGACGGAAATTTCTTCCGCAATACGTGGCCTCCGACATGTCCCACAATTCCAGGCCTGACCACTCTGGTCTTCTGCTTGGACTCTCTGTTGTAACTCGCCCCTCCCTCCTGTGAGTCCCGGGAACTTTTCAATTTTTTCCTGGGGTAACGTTGAAAAAGGGCGCAGGATGCTAGCAGCTACAGTGAATGACGAAAAGGAGAAACAGTGTCCCAGGGGAACTTGCGCTCAGCGCTCCTCTCCTTCTACCCAGGTAGCGCTGGAAGCTGACGAGTGGCACAGCGGGATGGGTGATTGGCGGGTGCCTCTCTCTGCACATGTCATGAGTGGCCTGAGGATCATTCACGCAATTTAGCTGGGCATGGGTCTTCACACGTTGATGGCTGAATGATCACAGCGCCTGGAGGGGCCGGCTGCTTCTCACTGGCACAGCACTGCGAGAAGGATGGGGAGTTACAGCGGTCCCACAGTTCCAGGTTGTACCCCAGCGATCCCATCACACACTGGTGCCCCTCACTCCCGACCTGCAGCCCCCAGCTATTCCTGTTCAAAGACTCCTCTTGAACCGGGGCGCTATCGCACAGCCCACGTGTTCACAAGTCCCGTGTCAGGCCCCCATAATCGTGCAATCTACTGAGGAAAGGCACTAGGGTTACTGGCATCCCCGAGCTGCCCGGACCTGGGGGCTTCTGCTCTGTCCCAGTTCTGGGCACAACCAAGGAACATCAGATCTGAATCCACCTTCCAAGGGTCATTTAAACCCCAGGGCCTGTGATCCGGATTTAGCAATGGGCCCGTTCGCTCTCAGCACATGGTGGAGACTCAGCGGTGGGTTGGGCTTCTTAAGTAACAAGAGTGGTGACCGGATGCCCCGACTGCGGTTCAGGGTGTTGGTTCAGGATGTGGCCGGAAGACAGGAACCGAGAGCCCAGAGCGGACAAGGCAGAGGAGACAAAGTCCTTCAAGTGGAAGGAGAAGCAGCCACCCTTGGCTGGACTGGGCTTCCGGCCCGGCCCGCTTGAGGACACACGCAGATTGGTTTCACTCTCGTTGCTGTCCAAGCATCGTGCTCTCGGGGCTGGCCTGGGCTGCGGCTTCCGTCCCAGGGAACAAATTATCTTTGCAGAACAGCCTGTGTTTGCACGGGCAAGTCACTTCCTGCGCAGGGGGACTCGAGGCCAGGCAGAACACAGAGAGATAACGGCAGCAGATGGCGCCGTGTCTGCTGCTATGGACGTGGTGTGAGGCTAAGATCTAACAAGTTGCCCCCTGGCCCCGCGAAACTCCACACCTGTGTGGTGGAAGGCTGATCACTGAACCGACTCAGCCCAACAGCAGCATCATTAGGAAGACGAGACAGGTTCACGGATGGGACTGAAGTGCCCTGGAGCTGCAAAACCCCCATCGGACGGCATGGGACGGCTCAACGTCTCCTTGGCATCAGCCCAGAACCCCCTGGGCTGCCTAGCAAGAGCCAGAAGCTGGCAATCCCATTCCCTTCCCTAAAAGCATCCCTCCGCTTTTAACTCAGCCCGGATCCCTGAGCACAAGGACAGAGGGGATCACTGAGACAATGCCTCACCCAGCCCCAGGGAGGAGGTATAACCCATTTCTCCAGATAGGGAAACTGAGGCAAGGGATGGTGCAGGGACTCACTGAGCTCACACAGCAATGCCGTGTAACTATTTCGGCCATAATCAGGCACCCACTGAGACCGTTTGCTGCCCCTCAACCCTCATCGTTCCCCCCAAATCTCCAGGGGGGCTCCCAAGAGCTGGGAACTCAATAAAAACTGCTGATCTGGACTGAATGAGTGCTGGCCCGTCCTGTCCCTGGGAGCCAGCCAGTCCAGCCCTGACTGGGAGCAGACACGCTCTCGGCCACTGCCCGTGACAGGCGTGAGATTAGACAGCGTGGCAGGGACACCCACACAAGCAGGGACTCAAACACAAGCCCTAGGGTAACACCACTTTTCCAAACATCACCTCCACGATGCACAGAGAGCCGAGTCTGGCTCCCTTTTTCCCCCACACTCGAGAGAGAAGGGGAGTCCCTTGGTCAAGAGGTCTTGAATACCTGCAGACAATCTTTTTCCTATCCCCCCACATCCATCACGATTCCTGAGCACAGGACAGGTTTTGGAAAGGTACACGCTTGCTGGTCTCCAGCGTCTCAGCTAGGACGTCAGCTGGGAGGGCGTCACGCTGGCTGAATGGCTCATTGTCAGCGAGTTCCCGGGGCAGCTGCCACTAGGGATGCCAAGCACCGGTGCCAGCACCAGCAAGCACGTCATGCCACGCAGATGCTGCGTCCAGAACAGCAAAGCTGCTAAGGAACAAATGGCCTTAGCACACGGTTATGCCAGGGGATCAGCGAGTGGGCCCCACCACTCCTTCTAGCCACCCACAATCTGCCAGGGACACCCTGCGTCACCAGGCGTTGCTCTTCTGTCATCGGTGCCAAGGGTCTGGCGCCCCAGCCTCAGCCCAGAACCGGCCACCCCATCATCTAATGACCCAGCACCCACACGCCAAACCCAGCAACTGTAATCAGACCCCAGAATTACAGCTCTTGGGAGAGGGAACTATCGTGTGCCACGGGTAGGGACACAGAGGGACCACGGCGCCACTCATGTCTGAGGCCCCTGCAACAGCACAGAGCTGAGATGGATCCAAACAGCCCCAGCAAGTGACCTGCAGAGAAGCCAAAAAAATCCCAAGGCTCCTGCCAATCTGACCGGGGGGGGGGGGGGGGGTTCCTTCCCTCCCCACATATGATGATCAGCTAGGCCTGAGCAATGGGGCAAGGACCAGCTAGTCTGGTGACACCTCAGAGCTCCAGCCCATCCTGCTCATCCCTGATGCTTGAGGAGTAGGAGACCAAGTAAACCCACCCACAAAACATTAGAGGAAACTTTCCTTCCTGACCCCTGCAGGAGACTGGCTGTGGCCCTGAAGCATGAGATTTAGGAACAGAAGATGTGAAGCAGAAGCAACACTCGCACTGATGCAGCCAAGCCCAGACACACCCACCTCATGCAGCTTCACCACACAAGCCCACTCCTAAATCTGGCACGCTTTACCAAAAAACTGATTACATAGCTGGCCTGCAACTTCCGGAGGTGGGTTAGAGCAGGGGGCTCTTGGGTTCTGTTCCTGGCGCTATAAAGGAGGAGGGTCTCGGGGTAAGAGCAGGGAGAACTGGGAATCAGGACTCCTGGGTTCTGTCCCCAGCTCTGGGAGGGGAGTGGGATCTAGTGGTTAGAGCATGGGGCCTGGGAGCCAGGACTCCTGGGTTCTGTTCCCACCTGCGATACAGAGCCTGATGAAGGGAGCAGGGCACCGGCACAATGCAAGGCCAGGCTGGCTTGGCACGCGGGACCCGTGAGCAGACACCACGTTCCTTGCCCACGGCGGTGACCTTCCCTCCACCAGCTTGTGTCCGTGGGACGCTCCAACGCTCTGGGAACAGCGCCCTCCCACACACCCATGCAGGTCTCACTTAGAATCATAGAATAATAGGGTTGGAAGGGACCTCACGAGGTCATCCAGTCCAACCCCCTGCTAAAAAGCAGGACCACTCCCACTAAATCACCCCAGCCAGGGTTTTGTCTAACCGGGCCTTAAAAATCTCCAAAGATGGACGTTCTACCACCTCCCTAGATAGCCCATTCCAATGCTTCACCACCCTCCTAGTGAGAAAGTTTTTCCTAATATCCAACCTTGACCTCCCCAGCTGTAATTTGAAACCATTGCTCCTTGTTCTGTCCTCTGTTACCCTCGAGAACAGCCTAGCTCCCTCCTCTTTGGAGCAACCCTTCAAGTAGTTGAAGGTTGCCATCAAATCTCCCCTTAGTCTTCTCTTCTGCAGACTAAATAAGCCTAGTTCCTTCAGTCTCTCCTCATAAGTCATGTGCCCCAGCCCCCTAATCATTTTTGTTGCCCTCCGCTGGACTCTTTCTAATTTGTCCACATCCTTTCTGTAGTGGGGAGCCCAAAACTGGACACAGTATTCCAGATGCAGCCTGACCAGTGTGGAATAGAGGGGAATTATCACATCCCTCGATCTGCTGGCAATACTCCTACTGATGCAGCCTAATATGCCATTGGCCTTTTTGGCAACAAGGGCACACTGTTGGCTCATATTCATCTTCCCGTCCACCATAACCCCCAGGTCCCTTTCTACAGCGCTGCTACTTAGCCGATCGGTCCCCAGCCTGTAGCAGGACATGGGATTTTTCCGTCCTAAGTGCAGGACTTTGCACTTGTCTTTGTTGAACCTCATGAGGTTTCTTTCCGCCCAGTGTTCCAATTTGTCCAAGTCTCTCTGGATCCTGTCCCTGCCCTCCAGAGTATCTACCATTCCCCCCAACTTGGTGTCATCCGTGAACTTACTAAGCACGCAGTCTATTCTATCATCAAGATCATTAATGAAGATGTTGAATAGAACCGGCCCCAGGACCGACCCCTGGGGCACTCCACTCGTTACCGGTTGCCAACCAGACATCGAGCCATTGATTCCTACCCGCTGAGCCTGTTGATCTAACCAGTTTTCTATCCACCTTACGGTCCACTCGTCCAACCCATACTTCCTTAACTTGCCGACGAGAATGCTGTGGGAAACCGTATCAAAAGCCTTGCTAAAGTCAAGGGATATCACGTCAACGGCTCTTCCCGCATCCACAAATCCAGACATCTCATCATAGAAGGAAATCAGGTTGGTCAGGCACGATTTGCCCTTGGTGAATCCATGTTGACTGTTCCTGATCACTCTATTTTCCTCCAAGTGTTTCAGGATGGATTCTTTGAGGACCTGCTCCATGAGTTTCCCAGGGATTGAGGTGAGGCTGACCGGTCTGTAGTTCCCCGGATCCTCCTTTTTTCCTTTCTTAAAGATAGGTACTATATTTGCCTTTTTCCAATCCTCCGGGACCACCCCCGTTCGCCACGAGTTCTCAAAGATAATGGCCAGCGGCTCTGCAGTCACTTCCCCCAACTCCCTCAGCACCCTCGGATGCAGTTCATCCGGCCCCATGGACTTGTGCACATCCAATTTCTTTAAGTGTTCCCTAACCTGACTTTCCATCACCGAGGGCCACTCTTCTCTCCAGTCCGCATTACCCTGTGTAGTAGCCTGGGAGCTGGCCCTCCCTGTGAAGACTGAAGTAAAAAAAGCATTGAGTACTTCAGCCTTTTCCGCATCATCCTCCACGAGGATGCCTGCCCCATTCAGTAAGGGACCTACCCCACCTCTGATCCTTTTCTTGTTGCTGATATACTTGTAGAACCCCTTTCTGTTATCCTTCACATCTCTTGCTAGCTGCAACTCCAATTGTCCTTTGGCCTTTCTGATTTTATCCCCGTAGTCCCGAGCAATATCTTTATACACCTCCCTTGTCATCTGTCCAAGCTTCCACTTCTTGTTAAGCACTCACAGCAGGACCCCTGAGCAGCAACACCCAGGGGAAGCCCAGGGGCTGACGAGACCCCCAGGCTAGGCTCATCACCCACCTGCCCTTCCCCACACAGGCTGGAGCCCGCACAAGGAATCTGCTGGGGTGCCTCCCTCTGCCCTCACTTCCCCACTCCCAGCTGCAGTGCCTCCACCCTGGCTTTGAGCGACAGTCAGGTCAAGGCGGACTGGATCCCATCCTGGCTGCCCACGCGGCTAACCAGGGCCAGAACGGCGGCCGCCAATGCATTCACACAGCCGTCTGCGGGGAAAGCTCCCAGGCGCTGCCACGCCAGCCTGGCTCAGATCGGTCTCCAGCCCTCTGCCGCCGTCCGGGCCAGCCAGAGACCAGCACGAACAGACGGTCCCATGGGGGCTCCATTTCCAAAAGCTCTTAGTGACTTAGGAGCCTGTCCATGGGATTGAGGCTCTTAGATCGCTTTTCAGACTTCGAAGATTTGCAACCCACATCCTGATTCACAATTATAGGGCCATGGAGCGCCTTGCCACTGACGGTCTCTTCTGGATCAGACCCTGTCCGGCTGTCTGGTCTGTTCTGCGTGGACCCCGGAAGTCCCAGAGTACTGGTAGGAATCAGCACGCGTCTCCCCTCCCTGCACTGCACCCCAGAGGTGGCTGCATTTCAGCGGTGCTGGGGGGATGCTGCGAAGTGCCTGGGCACCCCCGGGGGTGGAAGATGCTGTGGAGGCGCGTGACTGAACAAACAAGGATCACAGCGCCTGGTGCCGCCCCAGCACAGCCGGCTGGAACTCCAAAGAGCTGGGAGCGGCAAGCCCAGCCCAGAGGCCTGACAGCTGCCGTGGCATGTGGAGAGACTTGTATTGCAAACCACTTTGTCTGGATCTGGCAGGAGCAACGCCTCCCGTGCAGCAGGTCAACAAGCTCTCACCTTAACCAACACGCCACGTGACCCCCCCTTCTCCACTGCGGACTGGTCTGAGGCCCAGCAAACTCATTTCCTAGCAGATGGAATGACAGGCTCAGCACCGCCCAGCTAACAGAATGGAAACTGCTCTGGAGCCAAAGCGGCAGCATGAACTAGTCAGTCAGAAGGAGCGAGAGGGTTCGCATCAGACTGTAGAACTTCCCACGGGCAATATCCCCAGAGGGACGAGCAGAGCCTGGGCGTCTGTTCTCTCCCCAGCTCTCTGGCCCCATTACTTCGTCCCGGAGCACTGCACCGTTGTTACTGTACTGAGCCACACAATCCCGATTCACCCCCAGCTCGCCTCTGCCAGCGTGCCAAATCCCCCGTGTAGGGGCCCCAGAAACATGCCTGTGCCATTCCACCACGGCTAGCTGCTGCCAGACAGACAGACGGCTTGCCCCCTCTTCTTCTGCAATACGCTGCCTCTGCACACCCAGCTCTGCCCTCCTGCCACCACAGCGCGCTGAGCGCGCGGATTGACTTGCAAATCCTCTCCCGTCTTATCACCAGGATTCAGATGGTTTTCTCCCAGCTGTGTGCTGGGACCAGGATCTCCGTGTCCGGTCTCTCTAGGCCTCATATTTTCACTCAGCCCTTTCCGGCTCCGGATTACCGTTCTAGACACTCAACAGCAACCCTGAGGGCCCGATCTCCGCTTCAAAGCACGCAGCCCTTCCTGGTGAGATACTAGGCCCACGTGACAGGAAGAAACTGAGGCACAGAGAGAAGTGACTTGTCCAAGGTCAACAGCTAGAGCCCGGAGAGCTTTTGCAAGTGAACGCAATTACGCCTCGTCGTAGGAAAGGGGAAGGAAGAGGTAGATGGGGTTGGTACAGGGATGAGACATACTACGTAGCAATACCCTCTGGGATCTCCCCGCACTGTGCTTGCCAGACAGCCGAGCTTCTCCCAGGCTGCAGCCTACGCCATCTGACACGATGGCAGCCCGTTTCTCCCGGTATCTGGTGGAAGTGTGACCCCCTTCCTCAACCCCAGCAGCCAGATGCCAGGACCGCACCGAACGCTGTCGCCTTTCCATGGACAGCAGGCAGGGGAGCTGGAAGCCCCCCTCAGCCCGGGCTGTAAGACTGTGTTCCCCGCAGGCGAGCCCCAGGGCGCCCGTCCCTGAAGCTGGGGCCTGACCAGCAGCGTCCGAGGTCCAATCAAATCCACGCCTGGGTCTGATGTGGCTCCTCCAAACCCTGAGCCCGGGTGGACGGAGCTCTCCGGACTCATTCAATTCCCTGCCGCACCCCAGTTCTGAGCAACATGGCAGAACCTCGGGAGCCCACTCCAGCAGCGGGGCTCCCCCTTTGCAAATGGCACGGGGACACTGGAATCATGGGAAGCTCCTGGTTCACTTAGTCTAGCGCCCGGCTGCCCCATCATACAGTCCTCCACAGAAACCAAGCAAGCTCCCCGCTAAGCCGTCTCTCCCCATGAACCTACTGGGTCCGTCCCAGGACCTCCCACCTCTGACAGTCACAAACCCGCTCGTCAATTCCGGCCTCAGTTTACCCCTCATTAATACAACTAAGCTCCTCCCCCATCCTGGTGTCCAGCCCCCTCCTGATGGACGGCGCGCTGATCACTTATACATGTGCCAAGCAGAACAAGCCAAGCTCCTCTCCTGAGATGGGCCCCTCTGTTCTTCTGATCAGCCTCGCAGCCCTTCTCTGCAGCAGGGCGCAGGACAAAGACATTAATGCTTCCCTATTGCAGGGACAGTCGAGGCATGCCGATCTTAATGTACATGGGTCGGTCGCTCACCCCCCTCCCTAAGTCTGTCTTGCAGCGAAGTCAAGGGCTGCTGTATTCAGGGAGACATCTAGAGCTAGCCTGTCTGACTCGCCTTCCAGCCCACAACAGAACCCCAGCTCCTGGGGTCTCCCAGCTCCAGCAATGGCATGTACGAGCCGCGCCTGGCCAGCCAGGCAGTGCTTCGCTGTGCGGATGAGAGGAACTCGTGTACTGATCTGCTGACATCCTGTGACACAGAGTCGGAACGTCCTCTGTTAGCATCTGGCTACAAACATTCCCCATGAAGATGTCCAGCCCTGGCTCCTGACAAGCCCGCAGGCTGGCCGCTTGCTGGCCACAGAAGCCTCATCTTTTTATTGGTTCTGTATCTAAGGGCCACTCACGCCTCATTTCTTCTCAGCATAAAGAGGCAGACCCGGCGGGTATGTCAGTAGGGATGGGACAGCAGCACTGGTGCCTTTGATCTCTCTGTGGCTTTATACCAGAGCGGAAACGGGCCACAGGCCTCAGACTGCCACGGTTGTGGATTTGGTTCTGCGAACTCATCTCCCCATTTCACCAACTCCCTCAAGTCTCCAACTCACTTCCTTGCCAGGCTAAGCACCCCCAGCTCTGCAGCCTCTAGCCATTTTTACGTTCACCCCAGACCATCTCCCATCCCCGCTGCTCTTCTCTGGAGTGAGCCCGAAGGAGACAGCACAGAAATATGTGCTTGGAAGCTCTGATCACATCCTGCTTGACAACCCAACACTAATAAGAGGCCGGTCAGGCTGTGCCGGACCAAACCCTGGGGCTGGATGGAACGTCCCCTCCTCCCCTTTGCGACCTGTTTCTGATAACAGCTGCGGCAAGCAAACACAGCAGAACCACACGAGATTGCAAATTATGGAATTTTCCGAGGAAGGGAACAAAGACGACTGAAAAAACAAAGAGATTTCCCCCGGTTCCCCAAGAACTGCGGAGTTTGAGCAGAGGAAAAAATTACTGTTACAGCCTATTCTTGTTATTCAGTCAAGAACCTCATCTCTGTGGATTACTCTGCCCACTGCTCGCTCATTTTTTCCAGCCGAATTCTGCCCCTCCAGACATTACTGATGCACTTCATGTTAAAAGGCTTCCGATTAAACCTGCCTTTCTTCTGCAGTACAGTATTTAGAGCAACACCAAGGGGGATAAGGGAGGCTTTGCAGTTAGCTTTTTTCAGCCAGCCTGCCTTTGAAGGCTCTCTTTACAAAGTGTTAAGAGCAGTTATAAGCATGTGAAACATGAGTAGCGTAAGGGACGGCTAGAAGTGCACCCCAGAAGGTGTTCCCCATCTAGCAGACTCTGCAACTGATTACCCATTTATTAAATTAGCTTATTTATTAACCATTTAGAACCAGGTACCTAAAATGAAGGGTGACCCTTTTCTTCACAACCTGGAACAAATGAGAAGCCAATTGTATCAGGCTTCACTGTTACCCGGCACAAGATCAACGCGGGGAAGAGCCCACCGCATCCCATCATTTACTCTTTATTTATTTTCACCAGTTGATGGGGTTCAGGATATGCTCTGGAGGATATTTGGGGAAGGTCAAGCCTGAGTTATATTTGGGATTCTGCCACCGGTGACTAGCAACAGGCACAAAGACCCAATGTAGGCAGGATGGACAGAGCAGAGGACCGCACCGGGTTGCATTCTCAGCTCTGACACTGGCCTGCTGGGTGACCCTGGGCAAGTCACTTCCCCTCTCTATGTCTCAGTTTCCCCTTTAGTTACATGGCGATAACTGTACTGGCCTCCTCCGCAAAGTGCTTTGAGCTCTGCTCGTGAAAAGCACTACACAAAAGCGAGGGATGAGGAGTACCGTAGTGCCTGGGGACCATTCAAGGACTGCCGCTGTACAGACACGGAGTAGCAGGCTGTCCCCGTTCCGAAGAGTTGACACTCTATGGAGACAGGACAGCTGGGGGGAAAGGGGTGTAACATACAAAAGGGGCCAAGAAGCAAAACGTGTTTCCCCTGCATTCCAAGCAGAGCAAATTACAGCTTTCCTCCTAATCTGTGGGGTTTGTACCACCACCACCACCCTGTTTGCTGGCTCCTGTGTGTCAAACTGGGGCTAATCTCAAGCATAAATGAGGCCTTCGTAACATGGCATCCCTTTATATTAATTTAGGGCACAAAATCTCGGCTGTTAAGTCTCTACTGAGAAGTGAGGGGAGACCCTGGGTTTGATGCAAGTGATGAAGCATGCGGGGCAGCTCCATTCTGCTTCGAGCATTCCCCAGACGGCTGTTTACCTGGAGCTGAACTGACTGGATCTTTACAGAGGAAAGACAAGGCAACAGCGGTGTGAAGCCTTTGGGAAGAGGACAGTGCAGATAGATCAGAATCAGCTCTTTGAAAGAACCGGTTGCCCCCTTGCCTGGGGCAGGAGCATTACATTGCCCTGTGGCATCAAGCCCTGGGATGGCTCAGGCCCCCGTTAGGTGCTGGACACAAGAAACAAGAGACATGGTCCCGGCCCAGACAGCTTCCAGGATCACACCAATTCTAATGTCACCTGGCCAGGCATAGCGTTAATCTTTATCCGCCTCCTGCACAGGGCATCATACGAACTAATGAGTTATCCACGCCGATTGCAGGAGAATGTGCTACTCGGTCACTTCTTGCCAATTTCTTCTCTTCCTCGCCATGAGGAGGGCTTTAAAAGTGGGACAGGCCTGCAGAAAGCACCTGACATCTCCCCGTACCTGTGTCTGGAGGCCTAGCGAGCTTCCCCTGTCCACAGCTGAGCAGGACAAGGTGGGCAAGGGAGATTAAGGGGACAGTAAAATGGATGAGGACAGATCCTTATCCCTTCTCTATCGTGGCTGTTACATCCACATGAAACCACAATAGGCTCATACACGATGGACAGGAATTATAAAGCTGCGGTGGAAAAGCATACAAATAAGCACTTGTAAAGGGTTCTGCATGTGGAAAATGCAATAAAATGCTATACAGACTGAGAGCAGCTGATTAACCCCTCACCGCTCCCGTCGCCTCCTGTTCAGCGATGGGGAAACTGGGACAGCGTTCGGTGGTTGCTGCGCGTGGCCTTGAGCAACAGCAAAACTGAGAACCTACATCTCTCTTGCCTAATCTCGTCTCTTGCCCTGCACGGCCGAGGCTTCAATAACAATTATAAATGCGGCTGTACTTCCCCATGAACTTTGGAAAACGCAGCCAGCTCTGGGGCTCGGCGCAGCAACCTACAGACAGCGCGCGAGGACACAGCTTCCCAAGGGGCATTGAACATCCACACAGAGCCGGCGGTGGGGAGGAAGCCGTAAGAGAAGGAGGATGGCCTAGTGGGGAGGATCTCAGCCGTCGCTCTGACAGTGCCTTGCTTCGCCACCGACTCACCGAGACACCCTGGGCAAGTCACTTAGTGGTGACGTGCCTCAGTGGGCCCCCCGCAATGGGGATAAGAGCCGGGGAGGGTGCGAGACGGGGGCACCAGGGACAGAGGCCAGGACCCAAACGACAGCAGGGCCCAGATTTCATCAGCCACCGATGGGTCAGACCTGGAGCCGGCCAGGAGAGGGTGGCGAGGGGGCCCAGTGCGGGATCCAGGGGGCGGCTCTCACCCCCAAACAGCCCCACTTGGCCGGGGACCACTGGGGGCCCCTGACCGCCCTTGGGGGGGCGGGGCAGCCCCACTGCTCCCAGCCCCACAGGGACAGGGGGACTGAGCCCCATGCTGGGGTGGGGGGCAGAGCTGGGGGGCAGGGAGTGCGAGCCCCCCCGCGGCTGAGGGAGGGGGCAGACTGGGGGGCGGGCAATGGGGCAGGACCCTCCCACGGAGCGGGGTGCTGGGGGGGGCGGTTCTCCCCCCACCCCCCAGGATGGCATCGCCCCGCCCCCGCACTCACTCTCGCCCACCACCGCCTTCAGCCCGGCCTGGGCCATGTCGGCTCCTCCGCCCGGAACGGACCGCGCCGCTTCCGGGTCTGCCGGGTGTGGGCGGGGTCACAAGCTCCGCTCCGGCTGGCCCCGCCCATCGATCTTGGACACGCCCCCTGATCAGCCCCGCCCACTAAGCCGCGGGACACTCTCCGCCCCGCCCACCGAGTTAAGGACACGCCCCCTCGAGCGCTGCTGCCGCCCGGCGGGCGATGGGGGAACTCAGCTGTGGGGCTGGGAGCCCGGACGCCTGGGTTCTGCCCGGGCTCTGCTCCTGACCCTGTGCATCCCCAGGCCACGGCCCAGCCTCGGGGTGACCCAGGCCCCTTGAACCCACAGCCCTAGTCAGGAGAGCTTGGCCAGAGCCCTTGCCCCCCCATTTCTAGCTAACCCCCCGCCAGGCTCCTTGCCCCCCTATTTCTAGCCAACCCCCGCCAGGCCCCTTGTCCCCCCATTTCTAGCCAACCCCC
>ML686033.1:1141773-1160989 GCA_007922175.1 Pelusios castaneus
GTGAAATTGACATATATGTCAATTTCACTGCTCAGCCAGAGCTGTGAAATTGACATATTTGACAGCTCCAATGTCCCCGAGTGTCCTCGATTGGCACTCTGGGACATTTCCGGAGGCTGTCTACCACAGGAAAAGCGTACACTCGAGCATTACTGTGGAACAGCTGTTCCGCAGTAATGCTTACCACTCTCCTTTGAGTGGTTTAACTGTTGCGCGGCAAGAGGGTGTTGCCGCGCAACAACAAAAATGATCGTGGGTATGTAGGCAGCTTTATTGTGGGATAAGGAACCTTATCGTGCAATAAAGTGATCGTGTGTACATAGCCTGAGAGCCAAACTCTCTGAATCGTGATGGGCCACACTCCCGATCAGTAACAATCCATGTTTCTGATTCCCCACACCGGTTATCAAGAAACATAACAAAGCACAAACAGCGCCTTTAGTGCATGTCTGCTCCTCTGGTTCCCAACTAGCCCCACGGTCTCTTAAAGAGACAGGTTCTTCTGACCCCAAAGGGCCAGCCACATCACACAGAACAATATAGGTTTGGATCTTACCACACTGCCAGCCAATCCTTTAGTACCTAAAACTAAAAGGTGTAATATGCAAAGAAAAGGAACAAAATATGAGAGATGTTAAAGGGTCAAAGTGAATCACCTACATACAAACAACAGAGTCCTGGGGCACTTTTAAAGACTAACAGATTTATTTATTGCATGAGCTTTCGTGGGAGAAAATCCCACTTTGTCAGACGCTTTGAAGATGGGAAATTTACAGAATGGGAGGAAATTAAATGCAGGGGAGTTAGGGCTTTCGTGGGAGAAAATCCCACTTTGTCAGACGCTTTGAAGATGGGAAATTTACAGAATGGGAGGAAATTAGATGCAGGGGAGTTAGGATTCAAACACTGGGGAACAGCACATAGAGGAAGGTGAGATCAAATCACCTGTTTAACCCCAAGGCAACTGAGTCGAATTTGCATATAAATTGGAGTTCTGCAGTTTCTCTTTGAAGCTGTGATTTGTTATTCATCTGTTATTCATCACTCAGTTGCCTTGGGGTTAAACAGGATTTTTCTCTTATTACAACAGGCACCCGGTGCATGTCAGGGCTCTGTGATGGTGCACAGTGGTGTGGGCCCTGCCGAAGGTACTGCAGGGGTGGATGGGAGGGGTAGGGGCAGGTGAGCGTTCCCTGCACACCCCCATTTCTCTCAGGAAGGCCGCAGTAGCCTGGGTCTAGGGCAGTGGCTTGTGACTCAATTCTGGGTCGCAGACCCTCATGCACTCGGTCACAGCCCGTCTCTGCAGCATGCCGGGGTACCCATTCCCAGGCACACCCCAGAAAGAAGTCACCTGGAGCCTCCCACAATGGAGTCACCTGCCCCCTGCTACACCACGGAGAGGAGCCCCTCAGGGCATCTTCTTTCCAGGACATGCCTGGGAACCTGTCCCCAGAGAAAGCTGCCTGGAGCAGCTCCTTTCGGCAGCCCCTAGGGTGGGGCTCCGGGTTTCTTTCGGCTGCGTGCCTGGGGGTCACCCCACCATGGCCACTGCTGAATTGGCAAATTGGTCAACAAAGGTTGCCGACTCTGTGAGCATAAGTTTGCAAACCACTGGTCTAGGGAGACTTGCTTACTGTGTCAGTCCCTGGTGCCTTCTTCTGCTGGGATTTCCTCTTTGCCAAGGGTCAGTGCAGGACTCCTGGGTTCCCTTAGCTCTGGGAGGTTTAGATGAGAACCAGCCCTCCCTGGAGGTCTCTTCGCGCACAGGCCAAGCATCCTCAGTGCCTCGCAGACAGCCCGGGCTCCAGTGAATCCATCTGACACAGATACCTGGTCAGAGACTGCTCCATGGCACCCGGCCAATGTTTGCAGGGACAGCCAGAGGCCTTTTTGCATAGTTGGGTTTATGGTTGGCTGGAACCTGGCCTGGGAAGTGCCTAGTTTAGAACAGAGAAAAAAAACAACCTACGACGCCATCCATCTTGGCCACATTGGCACTCCATCCTGCCAAGCTTCTGCAGAATCCATCTCTAGCCACCTCTCTTTGTCGGTCCTCGGGTGAGAGCTTGGCAGATGGTGGCCTCTGGTCCTCACCTCCTGTCCCTCTTAGTCCATTCTTCTCCTCCCGAAGACCCATGCTGAGGCCACAGGTTCCTCCTACAGACTGGGGTTCACACTGTCTTTCTAGATCCCCCATCAATACAAGGTGGTTTTACCCCCCCTCAGATGGCTACATGACCCATCACTTTATGAAGACCACATTTGTTGGGACAGCTCCATTCCCGTCGCTGTGGCATAGTGCACATGAAAGAAATCGCACAAAGGTATTTTTGGTGGCTGGGCTTGGACAGGGCCATCGAGGAGACAGCTAGAGCTTGTTTTTCATGCCAGAGCGTCTCATTTGGCACTTCTTCATCCGTGGGACTGGCCCAAAAGGCCATGGCAACGTATTCATGTTGATTTTTCTGGCCCATTCGAAGGATGTATGTTTTTAATTGCTGTTGATGCCCATTTTAAGTGGCTGGAAGCCTCTGTAATACAGTCCACTACTACAGAAAACACTATTCAAAACCTACATGGCTTCTTTAGTCGTTATGGTCTCCCAGAGCAGGTGGGCGACAATGGACCACAGTTCATTTCTCAGGATTTTGAAAGTTTTATGAAGGCCAAAGCCATACATCACAAGAGGTCAGCACCATATCTTCCATCCACCAATGGACTTGCTGAAAGATTCATACAGACTATGAAGCGAGGGCTAAAATCTGCGAGGGGACATTCATCCCTTCAGAAACGACTGGACAACTTCTCGTTATCCTATAGAAACTCCACAGGCCACGACTAAAGTGTCTTCAGCTTTCCTTAAGATGGGACAGCAGCTGCACTCCTTGCTTTGATTTGTTGAAAGGACAAGAAACACAAGTGGTTCAACGCCAACAGCAGGATCAGGTCATGAGATGTGCACCGAGAACGAAGGACTGCACCTCCACAATTGGCCAGCCGGTCCTCGCTCAAAACTATGCTTTGGGAGCTGAATGGGTTCCAGCAATAGTCATCGCCCAAACAGGACCTGTTTCCTACTCTGTCCAGACAGCGGACGGCCTGTCTTGGCGGCGGCATGTTGATCAGTTGCTACCAGATCATACCCGTCCTGAGGGTACATCTCAAACTGACTTCACCCGTGTCGATCAGCGGTTCATCTCTCTCCTGCTCCACCCATCTTTTCAACATCTTCCGCTTCCACCCTGGCCCAACTGGACACATCATCTTCTCTGGGTCCTGCTACTTCTCTGGTACCTGTGGCCACACCGCCGGAAGGGGTTTACCAGAAGTTCATCGCAATCCACCTAGAGTAAGGCGGTCTCCTACTCAGCTGCATCTTTAGGTGGGGCGACCCCCCTCAGCTGGGGCAGAGTAATTCCCCAGGGGTTCACCTGGCGATGGGGCAGTCTACCCTCATCTCCCAGTTTAGTGTTTATTCTTTCCGGGGGCTGGGGGGGGGAAGGCATTGGGGGGGCATTTTTCAGGGGGGAGGATGTTTTCATTTGAGGGGGAGGAATATGTGGTGTCTCAGGTCACTTAGGCCATTGGGGTTGCTGTAGTGATAAATGAGAGGGTTGCTGAAGTGCTTGGGATGCTTCAAAGCATCTGATGAAGTGGGATTTTCTCCCACGAAAGCTCGTGAGACAAATAAATGTGTTAGTCTTCAAAAGTGCCCCAGAACTCCTTGATTGTTTTGCTGACCTCGACTAACACGGCCACCCCTTTGGAACTTGGGAAAACTGGTTTGCAGTTTTCTCCAGATATGTTGAATAAGTAGGGGAATTTCCAAGCCTGTTTCTTCTATTAATCCTATGATAATCCTAATACATCTCCACCTCCAGGCTTCTGCACCATCCCAAGAGCAGATTTAACTTTTCTGCGCCCACTGGGTAGCAATCCAAAGCTCAGGGGGAGACTGAGGCACACACAGGAATCCTAAGAACATTACTGAAAATTCCCTTTTGTCGCAGGGCTGGAGTGGGGGGTTGGGAGTCAGGACGCCTGGGTTCTGTTTCCGGCTTTGGTGGAACGTGGGGTCCAGGAGGTGGGGCGGAGCTGGAAGTCAGGACTCCTGGGTTCTCTTTCTGCTGTGCTGCCAGCTCACTCTTTGACCAGTTCTATCACTTCTGAGATATTTATTTAGCAGCAACCAGGGCAGTAACTAGACACCATCTGTTCAGCATACCAGGCACGGCAGGTTCTCCATTTGTGTTGTGCAACCTTTGGAATGTCCCCGCCCAGTGATTAAAGTATAATTTGGCGGTCCCCGGAACCCTCCTAATCTCCGGGCCCCCTTCCCGTATTGTCTGGGCCCCCTTCATGCATATGCGGGCCCCAGCCCAGGTAGGCATTTACAACCACTTCTCAGTACCACATGCATCGGTTATTGCTCCACAAAAATATTTATAATTTTATATGGTGTTTATGTCTATAGCAATTATTGTCACACACTAGCAAACACTGCGTAACACAGTAAGTATTGTGATTAACAACGGTGGGGCGTAGGACCTGCCGGCAGCCAGGGCAGAGCGCAACATGTGTTCCGCTGGATTTTTCTATTTTTAGGGGCTCCGGAACTCTGGTCCCTCAAATTTGTGGGCCCTGGAACTGCGTTCCGGTGCGTTCCCCCTTACTTTAACCCCTGTCCCCGCCCACCTCATCTTTCATGTCCATCTTTAGAGGGGAGGATTCTCGTCTATTCTAACTGGTTTGGTAGAGAGTTCTATTCCTTCATCTGCTGATGACCCTGGGCAAGTCACTTCCCCACTCTGCCTCAGTTTCCCCTCCAGCCCTTTGTCTCTTTAGACTGGGAGCTCTTTGGGGCAGGGGACTGTTTCTCCTTCCATGTCTGCCCAAAAGCTAGTGCAGTGCATTAGACCATGAGATCTCAGCCTAGCTGTTCCCGTGGGCCAGTTCCATCTCGGGAACAGTTCTGGTCTGTGCCATACTGCCTAAAAGCTCCAGTCACCCTAAAGCTGGCAGGATGGCGCCCAGGCCTATGGCTGGTGGTTCTTGCTCCCATGCTCAGGGTTAAGCTGACCCCACGTTAGGAAGGACGCGTCTCCCAGGTCAGATATCCAGAGGCTGTGGGGTGTTTTTGTTTCTTCTGTATGAGTTGCCTGCTGGGCCTATCTCCCCGAATCAATTCCCTCCCCTTGCAGAGGTCGTGGCCATTTGAGGCACCAGTATCGCTCTGGTTTTCTGCACCAGTTGAGGGCTGACAAGCCTAAGTGACGTGAACGATAGGGACATGTGGGTGACAATGCGACGCAGCTCAGCCTGGATGGGAGGACTGTCCCTTCTGGCTCAGCTCTGTGAGCCGGTGCTCACACTGGCACCTAGAGATTAGAAAGCTGGGCTCCCGATGGCTTGTCTGCCCTGCCCGGCCCCGTGCTGGGTTACCGTTCTGCCAGTCTCCCTACTCTGTAGCCAGAGACGTCTTTCCCAGCTCAGGAACTGAATGAGCCAGCTGGCTAGAGTAGCTGTGTAATCACGGCAGTGCAGGAGGTGGGAAGGGCTGGCCACCCTGAGTATGATCCTGCCTGGGATCCGGGACACCTGCACAGGGCAGCTAGCCCATCCCACCCTGGGTATGTTGCTCTCTAATGCCGGCAAAGTAGATTATGTCTCTAGCTGCAGATCAGACTGACCCATAACCTCTAATCTGCAAGTAACCAGTGCCAAACCCAGTGGGGTCCTCCCTTTCAGCAAACCCCTTACAACACCCGGGAAATTCCCACAGAGGCCCAGGCTGTCCAGATGCTGAAGGCCAAAGGCTCCGCTGGTGTAATGCCCCTGATATAATATAGTTATGCCGGGGAGAATTTGACCCTGAAAATTTACCACCCCTATTTGAGCTGGGCTGGAGTTGAGCAAACAGGGAAGTTGCACCAAAAATGTTCTTTGTTAGCAACAGCTCTGGGGTTGCCCCATGTTTGGGAGATAAGGGAGTCAACTGTCAACTGTCAAGTAGCCAGTGGGAGAGCAGATTTCACCATCTCTGCCCCAGCTGCTCCTATTTAAAGGGGCAGTTTGTGAACGGGAGCAGCATCTTGAAGATTGAGCCAGAAGGTGAGTCCATAATATTACTCGGGAGAGATTCTTCAGAGCCTTGGGGCTACGGTTTTCAGCACAGCTCCTGCGTGTGCCCAGTTCCCTTGGGCCACGGCCATGTCTGTGTCAGGGTGGCTGTGGTTTAACCTTCAATGGCTTTTCAAACTGGTGGAGTTAATCTGGTTCCAGGCGCAGTGGGGGCTGAATCCAATGTAAACTGAGCTCTGCTCCATTCAGCACAGGATCAGTTTGGGTTAAAGTTTTGAAAAGCGGCTAAAGGATTTAGGAACCCATGTTCCATTTTCAAAAGCAACTTAGGTGCCTATCTGCATTTTAGGCACCTAAACGTCTGTGGCCATCTGCCCTTCTGGAGCCTCTTCCCGTGGGAAGTCAATGGGGAGTTAGACTCCTATGTTACCCTTGAACTAAATCAATGTCAATCTGGTTTTAACCCCATTAGGGACTGGTCTGAACCCAGTTTGGCACCAATGTAAGAGTATTGATTACTAACAAACTTGTGCTGTAAAAGCTTTTATACCATTAGAGCTGCGTCCACCCCAGGGGAACCTGGCACAAACCAGATCAGTCTCTACGGTAAACTCAGCTCCAGCTTGAGCCAGACCACACGTATGTCAGTTTAGCTGACGTGGCTTCCCTTACCAAATTGAGAGTGCTTTGGATTGAAAACGTCCACACTGCGACTCTCCTGGCTTTCACCGAACCGGTTTAGAACATTGCTCTGAGTGACAGAGCTGCAGCTTGGAGCAGAGAAATGAGGCTTTTCTTGTGGGGACTTTAATTCTCGGTTGTTGGGGGGGTCAGGTCTCCATCACTGTGTCAGGACACAAAGGCGTGGCGCAAAGAGCCGGGAGGTGTCATGGAAAATCAGCAGCTCGGCTTGGAGCCAGCTTGGGGCTCCTGCTGCCCTCAACAGCCCACTCCTGCACAGGGCCAGGGACTTAGGGGCTGCAACCCACATATCCTAGGCTGGGGAGAAGGGGGGGGCACCACGTGTCCCACAAAAATAAACCTGGCCCCATCAAGCCAGACCACCAGGGCACCAGCCTGCCCTGGCTTGACTCTGGCCCCACCCAGGTCCCAGAGTGCTGCATCCTCCCAAGCGCTCCCAGCCCCAGCACCACCAGCATAGTGTAGCGTGTCATGCAGGGGAACATTATCTGTTAGGTGCGTCACGACGGAAAATAGATTTTAGAACCACTGCTTTAAGGTGCTAACTCCAAGGGTCTGAACTGCGCAGGAAATCCCTTCCCCCACATGCGTGTGCGTGCACATATGCATCTGCATGTGGCAATTTTAGCCTGAAATTGCATCCATCAGTGGTCATGGTCTCCCCTGGCTGCTTGGGGGTGGTATCACTCGATTAGCCCTAGGATGAGAGTGCCATTCCAGCCCTCCCCTGTGCTCCCGTTACCAGTCTGCTTCCTCGCCCCAGCCCTCCCTCTGTCTGGCTTGAAAACCTTTCCCATGTCCTACCATCACAGTGCCCCATCTTTCAGTATCCCTTCCAGCCCCCCTCACTCTCCTGTCCCCCTCCCTGCCCCTTCAGGTCTGCCACTATACCCCCCAGGTGTCTCCCCCTGGCCCCACCCCACTGCTTTGTCTACACGTCTCAGTTCCAGCCACGGTTTCCAGACGACTCCTGCTCTGGGGGTCCAACACATTGGCTGGATCTTTCCCCTGCAGGTGACAACACCCAGCATGATGAAGGCTGCCATATTCCTGGCGCTCGCCCTCCTGGTGTCTGCATACCACGTGGATGCTCAGTGCCTCATTGACAACGCGGTTGATCTGAAGGTGCAGGCGGCGGTTAGTTCCATAGGTAACTGTCCCGGGAACAGGCAGGGGTTGGGACTTTACAGCGAAAGGTGAAGTTCCCGCGGTCCCTGCTCTGAGCCCCAGATTGGGCAAGGGAGCTGGCTTTGCAATTGGCTGTTGACACTGCCTTTGTCACATCTCGCCAGTGCACAGATGAGCCTGGGCAGGATGGTGCAGTGGTTAGAGCATCAACTTTTGGGAGGGCGGTCTGAGTTCAAGTTCCTGATCTGCCACAGACTCCCCAGGTGATCTGGGGTAAGTTGCTTAGCCTTTCTGGTCCGAATCTCCAATGGTGCTTTTTCTAGATACCTGCAAGCCAGGTAACTCTGCTCAGCTGCTGCCAGAACCCACAGCCACCTGGTACACAAGTGTTTGCAGTGAGAACGCACACAGGGATGGTGGAAGCAGGGCTCAGATGCTGGGAGGGTGGGTCAGCAGGAGAGGTGTAACAGACAGCAAAAAGGGGAAGAATTTGGAACCAGTCCACACACAGGAATGCAATGATCCGTATCCCCACTGGCTCCCAATTGCGCTCCAGTGGCTGGGTCACATCCTTTCTGCAGTTGCCTTGAAGCTGATAGGCCTGGGGTTTTGACAGAGACTCCAGGGGTCCCTGGTTCAATCCCTGCTATTAGCAACCATGTTACTGGCTGTTCCAGCTCTGCTCTCTGCCAGCCCTCTTCAGTGTGTGACTGGGACTAGGGGTGTTGCGGCAGGTACTGATGTTCCTCAGCTTTGCTTCAGGCCTGAGCACAGGCCTTGTCTTGGCTCTCTTCCAGCAGCTCTGCTCTGGGCCCTGTTGTGCCAGATGCTGCACAGGTCATGGGGAGGGCTAGTACCTGTCCCAAAGAGCTGCCACTTTGAGTAGACAAGAGAAAGATCATCGTCCCCATTGACAGAGGAGAAAAAAGCCCAGAGACGCAGTCAAGGCTGTTTCCCCCTATGGTACTTCGAGTGCAGAAAGGCCTTATAACCCACAGCCCTAAATTCTCATCTTAAAATTCTCCAAGGTTACCAATTCCCTAGCCTTGGAGGGGTATTGCTACCACCAACCGAATGCAAAACCTCTTTGAGAACCCAGGAAGGCGTGCTTGGGAATTCCTTCCTGCGAGGCCCCCTCATTGACTTTATTCCTCCTTCAAGAGAGCAATTGAACCACAGCAGAAAATGGAACTGATTTCCCTTTAGGTAGTTGACTATGCAGTCTGAGGCATGTGTGCACAGAAACTCTTGCCTTTTAGGACACAGAAACAGAGCTTGTTTTAAAAGGCTAACTTTTCTTTAATTAAGAGGGACAGCTAAGAAGCACAGAGAACGGCTCCTCTGGGATTTAACTTGGGTAGGTACAGGAGAGTGGGAGGGGATTTCATGTGCTCAGCACAGAAGAATCCAGAAAAAAAAAAAAAAAGAGAAAAAAGAAATAACCTGAACACGGATAATCTGAACCTAGCTAAACATTCCCTGTTTTGCTCACTCATGGATGGTTACTGATTTAATCCTTTCTTAGACATGGATGTCACTGCATTCTCCATGCCTAATTCCCTGGTCTCCTCCTTCCAGGAGCTCTGCTGCCACCAAACAGGAACAGACAGTGCGTTTTTTTGGCAGAGGCAGGAGCCACGGCTGCATCATTGTGTAAAAAAGGTGCCAGTACTCAGCACCCTCGCCAAAAAAGCCCTGCCGTTAAATAACGTTCAGCGTGCCACAGCATTCCAAAGACACCGCACGTGACACGCTGCACCAGACAATACACAGTTACCCTCCAGGGCTGACCATGAATGACACACGAACTCACACCAGAAAGGCGTACATGGGGTGCAGCCTGTCGCCCCTCCCATCCCTGTCTCTTGCCTTTCAGTGTCCTCCACCCTGGCCAAAGCCAAGCTGTTCTGCCAGAACGTGTCAGCGCGTGGGGCGCTTGTCTCCTGCCCTGGAGGTAAGCGCACTCTCCCAGGCACCCCCCGGCCCGAGGAGGGTGGGGCCCTGGGGCACAGAGCCCAGCCCCTCTGCAATCCCAGCTGGGGCAGGAGCAGCTGTGCTTGTGCGAGGCCTGGTGTCTCCAGCAGTGACAGCATTTCTCACTGGCCTCTCTTGCCTGGTCAGGCCAAGGGGGCTACAGGGCCCTGCCCTAGATGTGGGGAGGAGGAGAGAACAGGGAAACCCCCCGTCCTGCCACCAGCTGCTCCCCTAACCCCACCCTGTCATCCCCCACAGGGTACAAGGCCACAGCCTGTTCCTGCGGGATGGCCTGTGGTTCCTGGGACATTCGCAGCGACGCCACCTGCCACTGCCAATGTGGGGGCATCGACTGGACGTCTGCGCGCTGCTGTAAGATAGGGGTCGAGTGAGGCTGAGCCCCAGCCTGGGGCACTGGGAAGGACTCTCCCACCCTGGCCTGCTGGCCCGGTGGGCCCTGGCACGGACCCAGGCTGCGCCCCTCATGCATACACTGAGGTTTCTCTGTAAAAGGCTGTAGCAGGGGGGCTCTGATAATTGTTTTGGGGGCATTGAAAATGTTTTTGCTGTCTCTGTCTCTTTCTCAGCCTTGAGCTCTGGCTGTTCCTGGATTTGTTTTGTTTTTCTTATCTTTCTGTCTGAAAACGGTCTCCGTAAGCTCAAATTGTTGTTACCAGGGTGGAGTGAAGTGCATCTGGGGAGGAGAGCCTTTTTAACCTGCCAGAAACTGTATTTGATTCCTGTAACATGAACTAAAGTCTACGTCACAGGTTGGAGATTTTCTTTGTTCTCTCCCTGTGAGCGCTCCCGTATACAGATCTAAGTAAAGGCTTGCTAAGCACACCTAAGTGACTTGAATTTTATTTTCAGTGACATCTTTGTCATCTCTGACTCAGTTCCTCCTGTTCCCTTCAGGATTCTGGTGCCCAGGGGCACAGGCTGGACAGGGGGCCCAGCTCCGTCTTGCTCTTGTTTCTCCACTCCCGGCCTCAGTCCTCAATCAGGTCGGGCTGTCCGTGCTGGGAGCTCACCAGTTGGTTCTGGGCGTCCAGACACTGGAAGGGGAATAAGGGCTTGTGACCCGGGCCTGCTGGGACAGCCACCTGAAAATGGAAAAGTCAGGGCAAGCTGCAAAAATGAGAGAAACTCTTTAAAACACTGGTGGGGGGCACTAAAGCCAGACTTCCCAACAGCCACAGACCCTGCTTCTGATTCCTCACACCAATTATCGAGAAGCACCACAAAGTACAAAGACCCCCTTTATTGCATTTCAGCCCCTGGTTCCCAAATAACCACTGGCTTTCTTAAAGAGATAGGTTCTCCTGACCCCAGAGGGCCACCCACATTACATACAACAATATAGGTTTGGATTTTTTCCATCTACCACTCTGCCAGCCTTGAGCAACTAAAACTAAGGATTCATTATAAACAGAAAGAAAGCAAATGTGGGAGATGTTAAAGTGAATCACATACATACAATGATTTCACGTCCTTGGACGATTTGGTGTTTGCAGGCTTGTTCAGTTCCTCTGGTGGACACCCAGTAGCTGGGAGCGTCTCAGCCCTTTGTCTAGTTGCAGATCCCGAAGTAGGTGTTGGCTGAAGAGAAAACGGAGTTGGGCACAGCCGCTTTTATCCCCTCTGGCCTTCCCCATGCTGTCCTAGTGGCTCAACAGGTTTCTCCCTGGGCCCATTGTACCTGTGAGTTTCCTTAATGGACCATTAAAGAGGCAATGGCTGCAGACATCGAGTTCTGCAGAATTTCCCAGAATCAAATAAGTTGAAACACAGATATAACATCTAATACAGATATGACACCTACATATAAATGATAGAATCGTTCCTAGCAAATTATCACCTTTCTATCGGCACCAAACATGGCATAGCTCATATGAATCATTGCAATTATGGAAATATCAATATGAAATACTATCATAAATGATCCCCTAAATTTGGGCAGCATCTCATGGTAAGAATGGGGAGCAGGCGGAGTGTCAGGATTCCTGAGTCTATCCCCAACTCTTGGGGGGGGATAGAGTGGACTCTAGTATCTCCCTCCCCTGTTTTGCAGATATAATGGTGCTGACCTATCTCAGGGGGTGGGGCAGAGTCAGCACTGCAAGGTGTCATTAATTAACCAATCAATTCCCCTGGGTGTGGAATGGGAGGGGCACTATACCAACCAGGTGACACCCCCAAGAGCCACAGCTGCCTGGGAAGGGCTGGGAAGTGCAGCTGTAGGCTCCAAACCAGCTAGGGGGCTTTGAGATCAGACTGGGGGCAGCTGCTCTGTAATCAAGAGGCCAAATGAGGCAGGAGGTCTGTGCATGTTCCGTCTGCTGCCCGGTGTGGCCGTTCTGAGTCTGGGGCCCTCGTCCCATTCGTGCCAGGCCAGGGGGGATTGGGGCTAGGACACAAAGGGGTGAAATGAGCCAAGTGGGTTTTACACTGCACCCCAGCCAGGCTGTGGGTCCGTGCAATGCCAGGCTCTGGAACCGGGCCATGGCACTCACACAGCTGGCGAGAGGGAAATAAACGAGAGAGGGGAGAGGTTTAACGCACAGCCACTCTGCTGCACCCAGCCGATCTCTAGGCTAGAAAAGAACAGGGTGTTATGAGCTAGTAAGAGCCCTAATGGGGCTTGAGGAAAAAGTGACTAGATTACAGGGTATGATCAACCTCGGTATAAGTACCTGCCTGAGGAGCAGCCCTTTGATAATAGAAGACTCTTCAATCCAGCTGACAAAGGTCTAACATGATTCAGCGGCTGGAAGCTGAAACTAGATAAATTCAGCCTGGAAATGACACAATTTTGTCACAGGGAGGGGAATTAACCAGTGGAATGACTCACCAAGGGGCTGCCGGCTGAAATTTTGGAATCCAGACCAGCTGTTTTTCTCACGGTCCAGCTCTGGTTTAGACAGGAGTGAAACCTGGACAGTCCCCTGGGCTGCCTTAGCCAGGAGGGCAAGGACCATGGTGGGCACAGAGCCACAAGCAGCCGTTGTACAGAAATGACCATGTGAGCTCTGTGTTTTCCACCCCCACCAGCTGAGTTCCTCCCCCCTCCCCCCCCGGCTGCTGTGGGTGCTCCACACTTGCCAGAAAGTGTTCAGCTTGCAGCAGGATCTGGCCTTAAGTGAGAAGATGGTGAATTTTCCTTCATTTTCACTCCCATTATGTCCTCATTGCTGCGATTTTCTCCCTGCCGTCTCAGCATAATGGACTCTGTGGCTCACAACATGGAGGAGGCAGAATCTTGGGCACGTCCCATGAAAGGGCTGGACACCAGCGGGGTTTGTCTCAGGCAGCTTCAGGGAAAGAGGGGATGGTTGGCATGGAACGAGTTGGCTGGGTCTCATGACCATTCCACTTAGAAAGACCCACCGCCACAAATGTCATGACTGGGTCCCAGAAACAGAGCCCCTTTCCCTCCACGGCAGGGTCGCACCAAGATCTTGGCTACACACAGATCCTGGCTACACACTGGTGTCAGTCCCTGGTTTAGCCCCGTGTGCGCCCATTGCTTTACGCTCGGCTTCATGTGGTAATTTACCCATCACTGAGTTCAGAGCTCAACTCTTCCTTCTCCAACTGCCTGCATGTGACTATGGGAGCATCTCCACTAGAGCTACGGGGCTTGTGACACACAGTGGAACCAGGGCCCCCCAGAGGACTTAGAGGCCTGGGGCAGATTTGATGTGAGGGCCCCCCCTCACTGTTTCATACATACAAGTCATGAGGCAGGGGCCCCCCTCCATGGTGGGGGCCTGGGGCAAGTTGCTCCTGTAGCTTTCCCCCCCGTCTCCCCCAGGTGGTCCTGCGTGGAACAGTGCTGGTCCTGTGCTGTTTCAGGCTGGATCATTAGGGTCTTGTTAACACCTCTGACTCTCTGGGGCCTATGTTCCAGCAACATCCATGGGACTTGGTGGGAGGAGCCCAGGTTGCAGGAGGGAAGAGTTTGGAGGAGGCACCTGGACTTTAGTCTGTGTACACGTGGCTGGAACGCCATTGCAGCATTGCTGTGAACAGATCTCTTAATCAAACGCCAGTGTCATTTTACAAGTCTCTTGTGACATCTAGGAAGGTGCTAAAGCACTGGAATGGGTTCCCCAGGGAGGTGGTGGAATCTCCATCCTTTGATGTTTTTAAGGCCCAGCTTGACAAAGCCCTGGCTGAGATGGTTTAGCTGGAGTGGGTCCTGCTTTGAGCAGGGGTTGGACTAGATACCTCCTGAGGGCCCTTCCAACCCTCATCTCCTATGAATCCCCAGATACAATGAATTCGCTGTGCTGACTTTGATGGCATCACCCCTTATTGCTCCCTATGTGGAAGGAAATCCAAACCCTTTCTCCCTCAGAGGCCCTGGAGCAGCTGAGGCCCCTTGCTGGGAACCCTCTGTCCCTCCAGAAGCTGGGCTGTCCCTGGTGTCAGCTGCAAAGGAAACCACTCCAAGCAAGTGATTGCCCTTGGACACAGCACAGGCGGATGGGGAGGGAAGTGTGTCTCATTAATGCAGCGTTCTCTCTTTGGCCTGGTGCAAATGACAGCTACGGCCCTGCCGGCAGCAGTTCAGGCATTCCCCGCCAGCTGTCCCCATTTCCCTTGCGCCTGGCACGCTACTCAAAAGAGGAGGCAGACAGGCTGGAGGCCAGCGGCAATCTGTCTTGCCTGTGTGACTTTGTGTCATTTCAGCAAGGACAGACTCACTTAGAACTTGGGCTGGGAAAACCCTGGCTGCTGCCGGGAGCGGGCAAGGGGCTCAGGACAGGGCATTTGCCCCTCATGGTCCGTGCTGACCCCAATGTGGCACTGGGGGGGCGCCGTGCTGCAGGGAGCAGGGTGAGGAGCTCAGTAGGGGGCGCTCTCACTTCACAGTCAGCCCCCTTGTGGCGCTAGGAGGTATTGCACTTCAGGAGAGCGTATGGTGGGGGCTCAAATGGGGTGTTTTTCCTGGGGCCGGGGGATGATGAGGGGACGGCACTGATTAGAAATCTTTCTAAAAGATCTACTCCAGCTCAGCAGAAGTCATTGGCTGAGTGCAGGGGTCCCGAGGTGAGGTGCTTCCTTTCGCCCATAAAGCTATGATCCCTAAGCCAAATTATGCTACCCTTCCACCAGAACAAGGGAGTCTACCTGGGGCTTCCAAATCAGCTTAAATCAAACCTAGGCAACTGTGCATGGGGCCAAGCCAAGGGCTGGAGATTTCAAAAGAGCAGACAGGAATGGACGCCTGATTCCTCTGTATGTTCCCCCCCCTTTGGCTGCTTTGCCAAGCCCAGCACAAAGGCACACGCCCCGTTGTACCCAGACCACTGGGCTGCCTTCTACCGCTGGCCTCCTGGGACTGAGGCGGCAAAGTGTTTCCTCTCCCATTTCAGCTTGTTCATTGTGTGACTCCGCTGGCATGTTGCGTGTACGTCCGTTTCCCCAGTAGAGTTGCCCCCGTCTACACCACAGACGTGCCTGCTTTAACAACTAACCGGTTCAGCGCCTACTGGTATGGATGCGGTTATACTGGCCTAAAAGTGTTCATTATTAGGATTTAGTAGGAGTACTATGATAGCTCCCATGAGCCCCAGGCAGGAGCCAGCACCCCAGTGTGCTAGGTGCTGTACAAACAGAACATTTCCCCTCACAGCTTCCAGTTGAAGACAAGAGATGGAGACGGACAGGCCGATGGGGGGACACAAGGAAACAACAAGATGATATAGGCCTCAGCACACCAGCCACTTAACCGTTGTCGAGTTTTTCATAGGCCCTCTGGCAAAGGAGAGTCTAGGAGGGACTGGAGGAGGCTAATGGATGAGTTTTAGAGATGTTTACAGGGAGGAAGCACAATGGTGCTTGTCTGAAGATCTCTCAAGCCGGTGAAGGAGGCTGGGAGCGTGGGCTGATAGGCGGCGGGAGCTGTCATTGCGGCCGTGAAGGAGAGACGTGATAGGTAGGGTGGGGAGGGGCTAGGACGTGAAGACCCTTGAAGGTGACGCCAAGCGTCTTATCCTTGGTGTACAGGAGAAGGAGCAGCCAGTGGAGGGATCCGGGGAGAGGGTCAAAGCAACAGACCAGGAAAATGGTCTGAATGGATGAGAGCAGGCCAAGGCCAGACAGAAAGATGTTGCATTTTTCAAAATGTGAGCTGATGAGTGCCTGGAGGAAAATATTAGTTATGTGCTGGGCCTGTATTGGAAGAAAAATAAGGTACTATTAGGCATAACTGGGTCCACACTAGAGAGAAAACTGGCGTACCTATATCCGCAAGAGATCACACCCCTAGCTGCATTAGCTGCACAAGCAGAGTACTTGCAGCCGTAGCCACTTTTACAGGAACAGCCTTGGCTGCATTTCTTAGCTTCTTCCAGGCAGGGAGCCGTGTTTGTCTATTTCAACAGCACAAACAAGGAGTCCTGTGGCACTTTTAAAGACTACATAGGCGATCCCCTTTCTGGACACTACAGGACAAATAAGTGATGGTCACATAAAAGCTACTTTATCCTGGAAACCTGCTGATAAATACAATGGTTAGTCTTTAAAAGGGCCACGGGACTCCTTGGGTTTTTCTTAGCTTGGTTGTCTTTTAGTTCTATGTCACTGGTGACTTATGCTTGGGCATGTTGAGAACCTTCTCAGAACAGGAGCTGGATGTGGGGAGGAAAAGGGCTCAACAGGGGGGTGGGACCTGATAACTAGCTGTACCCTAGGGCTGGCTGGAATCCCAGGATAAACCCGGATGATCCCAGCAACATGGGCGGCAACCTCTCAACCTTCCCAAATTTTTCTGAGCCCCGAGCCCCGCTCTGCCACCAGAGCCGTCCAGTAACTCATCAAACCCCTACAGGGCGACCAGAAGCAAGTGTGAAAAAATTGGGCGGGAGGTGGGGAGTAATAGATACCCATATAAGAAAAAGCCCTGAATATTGGGTCTGTCCCTATAAAATCAGGACATCTGGTGACCCTCCACTGCAACCAACATGCATTGTGGTCAAACACAAGGCGGGTGGGAAGACAGATTTCTGCCGGGCCAGTGTAACAAACACGTCTACTGATTTACAGTGTCTGACGCATGTTCCCAGCTTGGCCCAGGATGACATACGGCCGTGCTGGGGGAGCTGGAAATTAAAATTGGATTTGGATTTGTTTTGATTTGTGCCATTATTTTTATGGCTGAAGATACATTGTCGGGGGAGAACGCTCGCTGTCACGGTCCATCTATCCCCATGTGCATTCATTTCTCTCACACATCCGCCATACACGCCCTTCTAGCTGGATCTCTCTCTCGCTCCCATGAATTAGCTCTTGTCACTGTACTATCTGAGCTCAAATGACTAAGAGGCATAAGAAAGGCTTTTCAAAAACGGAACCCAGGACAAAAGCTCTCGAGAGCTTGCAGTGCCCATTAATTAATGAGACAGGAGACGGAATCAATAAGGGCTCTGCAAAAGGGGAGCTTTTTGTCACACGCTGCAAATTGGCTATCGATAAAAAGCCGGCGAGCCAGCAGGCCCAATCGGGGCACCTCGCTGGCTGGGTGTGTGACTCTGCTAACTTTGGGCCGTTCTTTGTGCCAAAGCGAAGTGTGGAAACGGAGGGAACCTGCTCGTTACCGAGGCGATGACAATTTTGGTCCCTATTAAAATATGGGAACACGTTGTTTTCCATCGAAACAAATGGAGCTGGGGCTAGGACACAGTGATGGTGGATAAAGCCTAATTATACACACCGAGTGGGCCCCTCTTTTGGGATGAGGTTATCAAGTGGCTGCTGATGGGAACACATCCAGGAGGGTGTCTAGGGGAGATCCCAGGACTGTGGGGGGGATCTGGGTGGGATCCCAGCAATGTGGGGATTACAGGGGCAGCTCTGATTTGCTTTGATGGGTCTGTGTCCTTTGGCCTCAGCTACTCAGCCCAGCCAGGTGGGTGAGATCTGGAGGCGTGTGCACGTAGCTGGGGAGCAGATTCAGGGGTGTGGCAGGGTTCCTGGCAGAGGGGAAGGCAGGCCGAGTGCAGAGTTAGGGGGAGTTGTGCTGCGGGGAGCAGAGGCGGTTCAGTTGGGGCATTCTCCCCTTCCAATCAGTGCTGACCCCACTGCCCCATGGGGGTGCTATGGGGCGCTGTGCTGTAGGATGGAGGCGAGGCGGTGGGTGCTCTCCCCTTTAATCTAATGCATTTAAATATAGTGTTGAACTGATGTATTGCTGTCTGGTGGTGCGTCCGTGAAGGGCCTATCCGGTTATTCCTGCTAGCGAAGGCCCCAATGTGGGGAGAATTTATGAACCATTTTCCTGGAAAGGTCACCCCCCCAGATCTCTGCTGTGTTTGCTCCCCTCTCAATGGGGCTTTTTGGTGAAATCGGACAGTGGCCAATTGTCCCTCAGGCCTGCGGAGGTCTGCCCACTGCATGTCCCAGCCACTTGGGGTTCAGACCCGTTCCCTAATGATGCACAGGGCAGGGGGCCGTTTTCTGCCGCGTGGGCCACCGGACCAGACACACGGAGCAGCTTTGCCTTGGGTTGCACACACTTCACTCCCCTCCCTCACAGATCGCCCCAGCCAGCAGGCAAGAAGCATGGGCTGGAGGGACTCACCGGGGAACAACCGAGACACACAGCAAAGGGCTGAGGTGGGAAGAGAACCCAGGAGTCCTGGCTCCCAGCACAGCCCTGCCTTGCTTCCTGCTCTAACCACTAGACCCCACTCTCCTCCCATAGCTGGGGATCAAATCCAGCAGTCCAGGCGCCCAGCCGCCAGCGCTCTAACCACTAATCCCCACTCCCCTCCATTCAGTATTTCCCCTTCCCTCCAAGCCCCTATATCTCCTGAAAGGAGCCCTCGGCAAACTTCGCCCCGGATCCTCCCACCGCGGACTCCCTCTGGAGCCCCCCAGCACCAGTACACCCCCCCCAGCCTCCCTCCCAGGGCTGCGAGCCCCAGCAGCCAATGAGAGCTTGGCGCTGCCCCTCCCCACCACTCCCCCATTAAGTTGAGCGGGGCTCGGGAGGGGGGAGTCGCTCCGCCGGGCTGCAGCAGAGCCGGAGCCGCGCTCGCAGCACCGCGGGGATGGGAGAGCGCCTCGCCGCACCGAGCCCGCTGGCCCGGCCCTAGCCCCGACCGCAGGGGAGCAGGTGAGAGCTGGGGTGCAAAGGGGACGGGCACTGGGAACAGCTTATCTGGGGGGGGCTAGAGCCTCCCAGCCAGGAATTGAACCCAGGCGTCCTGGCTCCCAGACTCCCCCCTCCCTTCCCTGAGCTCCAGCTAGAACTCAGCCCAGCCTCCCCCTCCCTCTAACCACTAGACCCCACTCTCCTCTCAGAGCCAGGGTCTGAACC
>ML686033.1:1170991-1189154 GCA_007922175.1 Pelusios castaneus
TTCTCTTCTCTTCTCTTCTCTTCTCTTCTCTTCTCTTCTCTTCTCTTCTCTCAATTCCCACACATGAGCTAGTGGAGGTGGGGCTTTTATTGGGCCAAGAACAGCCCTTAACAGGCCCCAGGTGTCCCTAATTGCCCCACAGCTGTTTCTCCTTTGCCTGCTGGGAACAGTGCTTTCAGCATTCTAGGGCTGACAAACCTGTCTTCAATTACCCTTCTAAAGCCATCTGGCCTGACTTTGCCACAGTGGTTAATAACAATACTTTGGTTTTCAATAGACAACTAATTACTGGTGCCCGTCTGGTCTTCTGAGGTCCTTACGGTGTAAGCACTGAGGAAGGAGCCCAAAGCGTTATTTGCAGAATTTCCTAGCCCAAGAAGCTGAAAAACCTGTGGGCATTTGAAAAGCCTTGTTCTATCGGACTCCTTCAGCCTATTTCATTTCCCCAACCCCTTCCCTTGCATTCCTCTTTCATATTCCTTGGTAAATGCCAAGAACACTCAACTTCTTGCCTCCGTTACCTGGAAATTCTTTGATAGACGTGGACCTGACTGAACTCTGAATTCAGCAACATCTAATTGGACCCCGTGGCTGCTGTAGCCATGGTGGTCCCAGGATATTAGCCAGACAAGGTGAGGGAGAGAAGAGAATCTCTTTTATTTGAGCAGCTTCCGGTGGTGAGAGAAAAAAGCTTTCAAGCTATCATGAAAGAGCTCTTCTTCAGTCTGGGAAACGGACAAAGAGTGTCCCAGCTAAATACAAGAAGGAACAGATTGTTGCGTAGTAGTTAACGCACATTTCAAGGGCCCATTCAAGGTGAAGTGGTCTGTTAACACCCCTTGTCATGGAGAAGAAAGGCAGGGAAGGAAGGTTGCATATGGTTGCAATAAGTCATAAATCCAGTCTCTCTATTCAGGCCATGGTTTTTAGACGGAGCTGGGCAGATAAGACTATGCAGACAGAGCATCCTCCATTCATCCTTAGATCCAGATTGGACATTTCTTTCTCAAAAGGTCATACGCGCCCATTTAACCACAAGCTATGGGTGAATTGTGGGTGAAATTCTCTGGCCTGTGTAAGCTCAGTGCGGATGTCCACTATGGTTTCGCCTTGCTCACATCTAACCCTTTACGGGTCTGGGTACATGGCCTAAAAGCCCTGTGGCGTGGCTGGGCTAGTAAGCTGACTCAGGCTTGCGGGGTTTGGGATCCGAGGCTAAAAAAATGCTGTGCGATGTTCCAGGACCCTCCTGCACATACCCTATGGGTACGTCTACACTGCAAAGAAAAACCAGCGGTGCTGAGTCTCAAAGAGTCAGTTGACCCAGGCTTGCGGAGCTAACAATGTCAGTGGAGAGGTTCGGATGTGAAGCCTGGGCTTGGAAACCCAGTAAAGGGGGAAGAACTTGGAGCCTCTGAACATTTGCCCTCCAATATTTACCCTGGCAGTGGCAGCCTGAGTCAGTTGACTCCGAAACACAGCCCCAGAGACAAACAGGAGAACACCAGCTACCCAAAGGAAGCCGCTGATCAGTCGTCAGTTAATTAGGAAGAGGTCTCAACAGGCGTGAGTGCTGCATGCTAATCAATGACACGAAGAGCGTGGCTTACAGCAGACTGGAAAGGCAGGGGCTGTGTCCCAGAAGGAGCTGCGCGCCTGCCTGATAAACATAATTAGAGTCATGTCATTCTTCAATCAGGGAGAGGGCTAAATTTCATAATTGAGCTGAGCCGTGAGGAGCATCACGTTAAAGCAAATGAGCCCTTCAGAACAGCAACAAAAGAGTTCTTGAGGTTCTCTTTGCCAGAGAATATGGCTGCTTCTGCCACTCGTTAATCAGTTAATAGCAGCGCAATTTATCCTCAGCCCAAGGTAATGGCGCCTGTTTGCAAAGAGTGGCATTTGCCGTGGCAAGCTGCCCTTCCGTTTCCATGTTGCTAGGTGGCCTTGTTCCTGTAGCAGAGTTCTTATTGGCCAAGTGAAATGAGCCCTAACGCTCTGTTCGACGGCATTTCTCTCTTGGTCCATTTGTCTGGAACCCGATCATTTTTTATGGCACTCCCAAATTTCAGGGAGCGTTTTAGGTATCCATGGAAAGAACCTCCTGGATTTTGGTGGCAACTGGGAAATCAGAAAGGCCTGATTGCTACTAACATAGCTGATTGGGTGATTTCCCTGTGAAGGCATAATCCACTGAGGGGGTGTGGCAACAAAACAGGTGGTGATTGGCTGATTCATCTTTTGATGTCATAATCCCACTGGGGAGGCGTGGTAACAAGAAAGGAGGTGGTTGGCTGTTTTGCATTTGATGTCATAATCCCACTGGGGATGTATGGCAAGAGCGGAGGTGGTGATTGGATGGATTTCTTTTGATGTCACAGTCCCCTGGTGGGGGAGCTTCTTTGCTAAAATGGGGGAAATGGAGGATAGAGAAAGCCCCTGGCATGGGGGAATATGGGGTACTTTGGGATGGGGGGGGCCACATGGGGCAAGGCAGGTGTGACTTGGGACCCTCCAGGCTGGGAAGAGAGTCCCAGAAGTTCAAGTCTGTCTCACCAACCATGGGGGAGAGAGCTGCTCCCCACCTCAGCCTGATCACCCGGTTTCCGCCTGCTCCCAGGCATTGTAGTGGCCACTCCAGCCTACTCCATCCCCTACGGAGGGAGCTGTTTGCAGGGAATGCTGGTTCCCAGGATGGACAGCAGGACAATGTGCCTGGATGCCAGCCTGGATCAGCCCCTACGCAGTTTTTGCTGCAGAGGCACTAGCCCTTGTCCCTGCTGTCATTCAGGTTCCCCGCGAGGGGCGAGTCGGAGGACAAGGGGACATGTACCAGTGGGAGGGGGGAGCTGCCCAGCGGGTTGGTGTGCACAAAGGGAGCGACTGGGGCGTTATGAAGGAAGCAAGTGTAATGTGACAGGGGTGGGGGTCGAACCCAGGGATTTGGAACCATGCACGTCTAGGGCCTGCACGCTAACAGCTGCCGTGGCTGCAGCGAAGTCCCATTCTGCTCTGTGCCCCGGCGTAGCGTCGCCACATGGCAGGGGACAGGGGGCCAGACTTGCAAAGGTATTTAGCCGCCTAAAGATGCAGAAAGCCGCTTAGTCGGTTCTACGCAAACACCTCAGTGAATTAGGCACTTAAGATAGGTATGGCCTCGTGCAGAGCATGCTGGCCTGGGGGGGCGGGTTATAATCCCAGCTCTGTAACTGGGTGACCGAGGACAGGAATATTTCCTACTCCGTGCCTTAGTTTCCCCATCTACACGGCAGGGATAATAATAGGTAAAGCGCATTGAACCTGACTAATGGGAAGGGTTGTATAAGAACCGGAATGATGATGATGCATCTTTTTAAACCTGGCCCTTTCCCCTTTGTTTGGGGGGGAGGGGGGGTCTTCATTTCGATATTAAATCCAACACTTTGCTGTATACACTTTCCACCTGCAGCAGGGTTTTCATATTAACACATCAGTGCGCCGTAGCTGTCAAGGGATGGTCCCAGCGTCTGACTGAGGCGCTTGAGATTCAGTACGACGCAGTTTGCAATTGCAGGATGAATACATTAGTTTGGGCTAAAAAGATCTTGACTGAAATTGGATTCCTTACAGAGTTTTCATCCCCACAGCAGACAAAGGCAGGGTGAGATCTGACAGGATGCAAAGGGAGGCAGGCTGGAAATAAGATGCAACTGTAGCCTGAGAGGTAAGCATTGGAACAAATTCCTTTGGGATGCGCTGTGTTCTCCAGGATCAATCTGGAGAAGGAACTAACTTTTGTAGCCTGGAGGGGTGGGGAGGGGGTATGTGAACTTGAAGGTTTTACTGGCAAAAGTTTTGCAGGCCATTTCCAAACTCTTTGCTGAAAAGGAGCGAGGCTGCAATACGGAACAGCTTGGTTTTCTTGTCCGTTTAAAGACAGGACAAACCATTTTGGGGGGATATGTGTAAGGCCATCGTCCACAGACACAAACTACTGAAGATGGGCACAGCATAGCGCTGAGCAAATAATGGACTTAACAAAAATCCAGTTCCATTTGAATTGAAAACATTCTTTTGTCTAATGTTTCATCCAACCTAGAAATCCAAACCCTTTTTGTTTCAAGTCAGTGGAAACCTTTCAAACAGGCGCCAAACAATTTTCTTCTGTTTTAAAAACTTATTTCCAGTTGAACAAAATATTTTGGTCAATGGGAAATGAATTCCCTCCCCACTTAATTTTTCATATTGATTCAGCTGTTTTGGGTAGTTTTCACCCTCTTATTGTGGACTTTTAAAAAAAAAATTGGCCGAATTTGAAATGGAAGCACTGTTTTGAATCGAAAAGCCAACATGAAACACTTTTGTCATGTTCAAGATTTCTTTTCTCCACCTGAAACCGTTTGTCAAATTCAACCCCGATTCAGAGACTATTTCTAACAATGGATTTTTCACCCCTACTCCCCCCAAAACCCCAAAATTTGCTGACAAAAAGGTGAGGAGAGCGTGATTGCAATGGATGCACTTTCTGAGCTATGCACCTGTCCTGCGAGCACGATGGTTTGTTCTCTAAGCAAGGAGCACGGAACGAGAGAAAACGTAGGACGGCCAGCAGCATGCCAGGATCTAGGGTGCCCTGGCCATAGAGAAGTGACTGGTGACTGCCATCTGGAAGCTGGCAAACCTGGATTCTTATCGGTCAGTGGGGAATCAATTTGGTGCTGTAAAATCAACAGGCGATGAATGAAGGCTTTCAATCAAGACTAGACGTCTCATTCTCAAAGACTTGCTCTAGCTGGGCCGGAAGCTATTTGGCTGGATGCTGGAATGAGCCTTTCTGACCCGTGCGATGCTGCACAGGGGGTCAGATGAGAGGATCACAATTGGAACCTTTTAGCCTTCAAAATCAACATGTTGCCTGTATTATAGCGGCTCTGTACGTCATGCCTGCAGCTCAGTGAGCGAACCCATTGTCCTCCCCACCACTGAGCTGCCCGGCCTGTGACCAGGCCCAGCTGGCATCTCTCCACAGTCAGGGAAGGGAAAATAAAGGAAAGAAATCACTGATGTGCGTCCAGGATGAAAAGCAGCTTCTGGGAGGGGTGGGGTGGCAGCCGGGAGAGAGCTGTAATTATACTGATGAGATTCAGAGACTGACCCAGCACCACCGGCAGCAGATATGATGTCAGGCACTCAGATCCTGCAGGGGTTCCAGCAGGCTCCAGCGAGCAGCCACCAGAAGCTCCCCCAAATTTGGCAGTCATGTGGTCTCCTCTCTTGGTACAGGGAGAGGTTACGGAGAGCACAGACACCCCACCGGGCACCCACATGCCAGTCCCTTTCTCTGCAGCTGCCCCAAATCTGGACTCGCTGTGGGCTCAGTCAGGTCCTTAAATAGGATGACAAGAGAGTTTCTGTGGTGCACTGTACAGAGGACTGTGCTGGAATTACACGCTTTCGCTTCAAGAGGTGGTAGGGGGCAAAAGAGACGGGGTGTTTGGTCCTGAAGCATGCAAGCAGGACACTCCGTAGGGGAACCTATACGAGCTGGGTCATAGTTCAAACTCTAATTCTGCAATTCACTGGTGGGTAACATTGGAGTCAGATTAATGTTGCCGATCAGATGGTTTTAGTCAGACTTCCCAACCAGGCACAAAAAGAACTTCTCATTAGAGCCCTGCAAATCCGCGGATATCCGCATTATATCTGCATCCGCAGACCATTTCTTGCAGATGCAGATCGGATACGGATCCACACATTTGTATCCGCACAGAGCTCTACTTCTCATTCCCCGCACTGGTCATCAAGAATCTAAAACAAAATATACACAGCCCCTTTGCTGCATTTCAGTCTGCGGCTCCCAATCAGCCCCTAGATCCAGTAGAGAGCAAAGTGACTTAAAACTTTATGCTCTTTCCCACAAAGGTTCTCTTGTCCTCAAAATCAAATCTGATTACCAGATCAATACAAGTTTGAATCTTACCCAACTTACCACACTGCCAGCCAATCCTTTAGTAACTAAAATGAAAGGTTTCCTATAAGAGGAAAGAAAGCAAGATGTTAAGTTGGCCAAAGCAATCAGATATATACAAACTACGCAAAAGTCCATCCGTACCAGGTGCGCTGTGGAGTTTGCGGGAGTTTGTCTCTCTGGTGTACCTGGGTGGGTTTCAGTCCCTAACGATGCACAACTTCGGCTGTAAAGATGAGTTGATCCAGAGATAGGTGAAAGCTGAAGATTAAAGAATCTCATGTGATGCAGCTGCCTTTTACATCCCTTTCCATTCTGCCTGTGGACTCAGTGATGGAGGTGGAGCTCAAGGACACATGAACAATCAGAGCCCTGTGGCACTTTTAACAACTAACAGATTTATTTATTGCATGAGCGTTCGTGGGAGAAAATCCCACTTCGTCAGATGCTTTGAAGATGGGAAATGAATGTAAATTTCCCATCTTCAAGCATCTGATGAAGTGGGATTTTCTCCCACGAACGCCCATGCGATAAATAAATCTGTAAGTCTTTAAAAGTGCCACAGGACTCTGATTGTTTTTCTGCAGTAGACTAACAGGGCTCCCCCTCTGGAACAGCGTCACATGAGTAAGTCCTGGCCACTCATCAGGTGAAGCCCCTGGGTTCTCGCCCTGGGCTTACTGTACTTTGAGTTCCCTTAATGGGCCATTAAACAGGTTACTGCTGCCCCCATCCTGTCTGGGGTGGAAAAGTTCCAGAGGAGCCATTTCAGCAAAACAAACAAGGAGTCCCATGCCACAGGACTCCTTGTTTGTCCTGTCTGGGTTGCGTCCCAGAAACACAGATCCATCATATGGCTTACACATTTATGACCTACGTTACAGGTATGATGCATACAGAAACAATGCCATTATACTTCGCAAATGATAACCTTTCTAACTGGACCCAATATGGCCACCCTCTCAAGAATTATTGTGATTTTGACATATTGATGATAAATAATATAAAAAATGTCCCCCTAATCCAGCCAGTGTCACATTAGGCTCCCCTTCCTTGACATTCTTTTTTTTTTAAAGATATATTTTGGGTTCTTTTCATTTGCCTTCTGGTGTTGAACTACTTAGGGAGTCACAATTAGGGGTTGTCCCTGCTCTTTACAGGATAGAATCAGAACTGCTGTGTTGTGTGACATATGCCCTATAACACCACTGTTTGGAGATTCTCCAATAGCTCCTATGGTCACGTGTCTAAGCAGGAAAGGCAGAGCATTAGCCCTGCTATTACTGTGCAGTAGGACTCCTAGAAGATGAGGGTTGGCAGAGACCTCAGAGTGTCTCTAGTTCAACCTCCTGCTCAAAGCAGGACCAACCATAACTAAATGATCCCAGCCAGGGCGTTGTTAAGCCAGGCCTTGAAAACCTCTAAGGAATGAGATTCCCCCACCTCCTTAGGTAACCCATTCCAGTGCTTCACCACCCTCCTAGGGGGAAACTTTTTGCCCCAATATCTGATCGCAGCAGACCAGACAGCCCAGTTCCCCATTATCATCAACAGGGTCCCCAGCCCAAAGGACTCATCAGTCTTGGTGTCTTGCAATCACTCAGACCCCTTTATTTGCAGGGAAATCCAGCATGCCCCATTTTTGCTGCATGCCCCATTTTTGCTGCAGGAAATGGGGCTCAGTCGTCAGAGAGACAAACCTCTAGAGGGCAATGCAAGGGGCAGGTGACTACGGGGGGGGGGGCAAGGGAATCTATGGGGCAGGGAGAAAGGCTCCAGGGGCAGGAAGGGTGGAGTGCAGTGAGGGAGGCTGGGGGTACAGAGCGGCGCTTTGCCAAGGCTGTGTAGAAACGGTGGCAGTTAAAAAAGCGAACAGATTAGGAAAGGGGTAGAAAACAAGACCATAAATATGCCATTGCTACTATTTGAATCCAGGGCACGCCCACATCTTGAAGACAGCCTGCAGCCCTGGCGGTTCCAGGTCAAAAGGGAAGTATTTCCTCACACAGCCCACGATCAACCTGTGGAACTCATTGCTGGGGGCTGTTGTTTAGGCCAAACGGGAACCGGGTTAAAAAAAAGAATGAGTTAAGTTCGTGGAGGATCCGATCAGTCCCTCAGTGGGCAGGGATGAACCCCATGCTCCAGGTGTCCCTAGCTTCTGACTGCCAGAAGCCGGAGTGGCCGACTGGGGATCGATTATCTGCTAACTGTCTGGTTCTGTCTGTTCCCTCGGAAGCACCTGGAATTGGCTCAAGATCCTTGGCTGGGTGGACCGTTGGTCTGACCAAGTGTGGCCGTCCTTATGTTCTTTTCGTCACAGAGCAGCCCTGGCTTCGGTCCACTTTAGAGCAATAGGAGACACCGGCCATTTCAAAAGGAGGCCAACCTAAGGTGACTTTGTGCCTGTTCTTCAGCCAGGAGAACCCTAAAAGCCCAGCCCGGTCCCCGTGGCCTGGTGATAATACCATGGCATGATGAGACTGGCTTACTCGTGGGGAGGCAGGCTGCAGGGGAACCACACATCCCGGGCGCAGGCAGGAAGCACAGGCCAGGGGGATTGTGGAAGAAGAGAGCCGGGTCAGGCAGGTGCTGGGGAGCAAGGTGATTTCAGTGCCAGGTGGCCCCAGAAACACAAACCCACCCAATGCTGCTGGCTGGTTTCTAGTCTCGCCCATGTCATTTCCCTTTCACAGAGCCCAGCTCATTGTGTAACTTCGGGCTGTGCAATTTCCTGGGGCCCTTGCACCACACTCAGCCTATGGGGCAATAGCCACTGGCTCTTGTAAGCTACTCCCAGGCGGTAACAGGGCTCAGGGGAACACTATCATGATGGGATCCCTGCGTGGGGAGCTGGGATCCTCGCCCAGCAGGAACCAGGGGTTCATAAGGCATCAAAGCCAGGATGTGAGGTGCTGCCTTGAGGTGAGACACAAGGGGACAGATGGACGGACACTAAATGTGGAAGTTCCACCCCCCTACCAGGAATTTTTCAGGAAGTGATATCACTGCTCCAGCCAAGCAGGGGGATTTCCAAGGGCAGGGAACAGTGCCATGCGGCTGTTGGACATGTGTGCACCTGAGCTGGAACCTGCTGGAGGCAATGAGGAGAGAACCGATAAGTCCAGGCTCCTGCCACCTGAGTGAGAGGAGGGAAGCAGAGCTGTTGGCCATGTGTCATTGGCCCCGTACAGAGGAGCGGTGACATAACCACCCCTGGCAGCTCATTACAAAGCCTGACTGATGGAGGAACCTGCGTCCCAAGTCCAGAGTCAGGAATCTAGCCCAGGAGGCCTATGTCCTACCCACTGGTCCCCGGACCACAGAGTGGCCTCCTGCCCTCACCAGCTGTTCCCAGCGGCCAGTCTCTCCTGAACCCAGGGCTGGCAGACACTGAGATAGCACAGAGAATTTTAGGAGGTGTTGGGGAGCACAAAACTGGAGTCAAGGGGCTCGGTCATGTCTTGGTTAGCTGGTCTGCTGCATCCCAGCTGTAAGGCTGTTGCCCTACGGGGAGACAGCATGGCCTGGGACTCAGAGAGCTGGGTTCCAATCCTGGCTCCGCCACTGGCCTGCAGGGTGACACGGGGCAAGTCACCGCACAAAGTGATCTTGATCCATGAATGGAGTACCTACACGCTACCGTAATACACCTAATAAATGATAGAAACCACCCTGGTCTGGTTTGCCATGGCATACAGATCCTGGTCCAAAGAGCCCCAGAACATCCGATTTCCCAACTCATCCCAACATTTCCCCCAGCTGATGCATCGAAATTCCCATCCTTTGCTTGGGTCATTTGTCAGCCTGGGCTGGGGAGTCACTCCCCTCCCCTCCAGAGCATCCAAAGTGGTTTTCACTTCCACCCTGTTGCTTCGCACTTCGAGGCGAGCCAATTTGAAGAGTAGCCCCTGGGCGCCTGCTCTCCCATGGTCAGGACAGGAGAAGCTGACTGTCCTTTGCTCTTGGGCCCAGCAGTGGTGGATCAGAAATGGATCCCCATTGCCTCCCGCCCGCCCAACTCTGACGCTGCCTGGAATTGTGTCACTGCGCCCGTTGTTGAAATGAGATCCTCCATTGCAACACCCAGCTCAGAGTCGGAGAGACACGGTCTGGAACGCTGCCTGTGGCCCGACCCAGCCTCCAGCCGGGGCCTTGAAAATGAGCAGCATATACATGAACCATATGGTCGTGGTGAGGTCTCCAGAAAAGAGCATGAAAAGAGCCAGCCCCACACCAGCAAGGCACACAGGTAAAAACCAACAGCCGTCGCTAACTCAGACCCAAGCAGCCGGTTCTAATTGCTCAGCGCCTGTCCTGCCAGCCCCCCGTCCTGTGGAATAGCCCTGCGCAACCACAGCTCATGTGGAAGAAGAGCCAGCTAGTCGTCAACAGGCTGCAGCACAGGAACCTTGAACTTAGCTAGCACCATAGTGCAAAACTGCAATCAGATTTTGATCCCTGAAAGGTTTGGAGTGGCTGATTTGAGCCATGATTTAATTTCAGGCCCAGCTGGCCTGCTCCAGAGGTGGCTGATCAAAGAGCAGTCAGGGAAGGCAATTCTAGATGTTGTCTATCATAGTTCCCTAGATCTACGGTGGGGCAGTGCCGATTTGAGCCAGTGTTAGCAGGAAAATACAGAGGCCACAGAGGGCAACCTTGGCACAGACACACCAGTCTGCCAATGACTAGATCAGGTCAGGAACTTATTCTCTTTTTTCACCTTGTGGGAAAATGTCAGTAAAACTGTTCATTTTGTTCATCAATTTTTTTTCTTATAATCTTTTGGGGGGTTCTTCAGAAAAAAGCCTAAATGTTTTCCAGTTAACCAAAATCCTCAAAACATTTTTGGGTTTTTCAAGGTGTTGGGTGAAAATGGAATATTTTTTAATCAAAAAATTTCCATTTTGTAACCAAACAAATGCAACACTCCCCTCCCCCCACACACTGTTTATGTGGAAACCTTTCGGCTTTGCATGACAACTCTTAAAGAAGCCAAAGGTTGAGCTTGTTTCAGTTTGAAATCATCTATTTTTTAAGAAAACCTGACTGTTTTGCAGGAACGGAGTTGTCTGATGAAGAAATGCCTGATTATGAAAATGTATCAGTGACGCCTGACAAGAACATTCATAAGCCTCCAGCCGAAGTGCCTCCCATAGACCGAGGTAATACAGAGCAGCATGCGGGGTCACCCACAGCCTCGAAAGTGGCTGCTTTTCAATGCTGGGTGAAGAGTCTCAAAAATGCTTTATTCTACCTACATAGAAAGGGCTCAGTTGTCCCATGCTGAAAGGCAGACACTTCCAGGGTGTGATGTAGCAACTATTTAACAGCTGCACAGGGGTTCTGCATGGAGATCACTCATACAGTGCTGACATGCAGCCACTTCTGGGGTGGGGCAAGATAGCTGTTTAACAACTGTGTAGGCTAGGAAGTGAAGAGGAATCCTGTATCCAGTTGGAAGGACAGGAGATGAAATCACTCCTGTAGAAATATGACCTGGATACTGTGGTAAGGGGGGAGTAAGCAGTAAAATGGGACAACTGCCCATGGGAGCAGGAGGGAGGGAAAGATAACCGTAGCACGCAACAATCCCTTGCCTTCTCCACCACACAAGGCACAACTGTGCAGGTGGGAGAGGCTGGTGCAAGGTCTCTTGCTGGAGATCCCTGAAAGTAGTGAGAGACAGCTGTTGTCCGTTACTCCCGCCCAGGGAGGCCAGCTACCCCTCTAGCTGCAGGAATAACTGAGAGCCAGCATTCTTCGGAAACTAAGTGGGAGAGATCTGGATTAAAGAAAACATTCCTGGCTCTTGGGGGTTAACAGCCTTTGCCATGTGTGAAAGAAATAACAACCTGGGCATTTTAATGCCCCAGCCTCAGCGTCACACCTCCCCTGGAAGAGAGCACCTCTAGCAGCACAACGTCCCCTGGTGTTGCTTCAGGGCATTGGGGTCAGCACTGACTGCATGGGAGAAGCCCCCTCCCCACTGCCCCCTAGTGCCACTGGGGTCAGCATTGACTGCCAGGGAGACACCCCCCCAACACACACTATGTAGTGCCCCCTACTGACTGCATGGGGAGGGCACCCCCTACTGAGACCACATCCCTACAGCATGTTGCACTGTATTCACCCTGCCTTCTAGAGCATCCACGGATCTGTGGGTTTCTTTGGGGAGGTCATCCCATTACTGCCACGGCCCAGCTCTAGGCAGAGGAGGCTAGGTGATCCATCATCCCCCCCACTTCTCTCGCCCCTCTCCTCCCCTCCTACCTAGAGGGGCATGGAAGCTGGCCATGGAATCAACAGCTAGGATCTGGCATCTAGGGGTGGAAAGCCCCATGTAAATGCCGGGTATTGTTGTGAGATATGCAACATGCACTAGCACTATGGGACATACCCAGAACCTGCTCCGACATAACGGCAGCTGTTTTCCAGCCCCTGCAGCTCCATCCACCTGGCAGCCAGCCAAAGTGAGAATCCAGGAGCAGAAACACCTGCTGGTGCTGTACATCCTGATGGCTGTTTGCCTTCTCCTGGGGATTGCTCTCCTCTCGCATGCAGTTGTGAAAGGTGAGTCTGCCCCCAACAAGCCCTGGGCACCAAGTCAGCCAGGGACAACTTGTGAAGGGTTCAGGGAAGAGCCGCCAGGTCCTAAGACTATTCAAAGTCAGAAAAACTTGCCACAGAGTGAGGCACTAAAGGAACTCCATCTGTTTAGCTTCTTGGAGAGAAGGTTAAGAGGTCCTAGGCTGAATCCCTGGGGAAGAAATTCTGCCATAAAAGATCTGGGGGTTCTAACCTACCACACACTCGATGTGAATCAACAACATGATGCTGCTGCAAGAGAGGAAAAGTCATTCTAGAGGGTTGTACGTAAGACACATGGGAGCTGATTGTCCTGCTCTACCTGGCATGGGGCAAACCTCAGCTGGAGTACTACGCCCAATTGTAAGAAGGCGAATGAATCAGAGGGAGTCCAGAAGAAAGCAACACAATTGATCTGAGGTTTAGCAAACTGCCCACTGTGGTGAGGTTGGAAGAACTGGGCATGTTTAGCCTAGAGAAGGGATGGCTGAAGGAGGACACAGCAACAGACTACAGTTCTGTAAAAGGTTGCTATAACAAAGACAGTGATCAGTTGTTCTCCATGTCTGACCCTTGAAGGAACTGGTGCAGTTTGCAACAGGGGGGATTTAGGCTGGATATTAGTTGAGGTTTATTACAGGAGTGGGTGGTTGAGGTTTTGTGGCCTGTGTTGTGCAGGAGGTCAGACTAGATGATCATATTGGTCCTTTCTGATCTTAAAGTTTATGGGTCTATGGGTTTCTGTATGTCGATGAATGGATGGTTGGATGGATGGATGGATGGATGGATGGATGGATGGATGGATGAGAGTATGTATATCAAAGGATGAATGTTCATGGAAAGAAGGATGAGTGTGTTTGCTGATGAAGGAAAGATGTGTACGTATACCAAAGGACAGAGGATGGATGGATGTGTCTATATGCTGAAGGATGGACTATGGGATAGGTGGCTGTGTATCTATGTTGATGGATGGAAGTTTAGGTATGCCCATAGATGGATGGATGAATGGATGTATAATGATGGACCGAACATTAAAAAGTGATCAAGTTAAGGGAATTGTAAAGCTGCAATGAAAACAATGTCCCTCTAATGCTTTGTTGTTGTTTTAAGACCTTCAGATGACTGGGGAAATACAGAGAATAAACGTTTCCCTTTCCAAGAGGATAGACCAAGGTACATTTATTTTCTGTCTTGAACGCAGAACCAGTATTTCTGCATCAACAGAAAGACATGAAGAGCAGCATCTGCTATCAATGAGCCATCGGGAGCAGTTCTGGAGTTCTGGGTGTTGCCAACAGAGCATCTGGTCTTATTGATGGAGTGGGGTGGGGCACAGGTGGGGGGCATCTCCATAAACTCGTGTGGTGAGCGACTGGCTTCTGTGAGCGCAAGGCCTGGAGAGTTGAGCCCAGGATGACCTCAGGATGTGGCCTAGTGGGTAGGGCGGGGGGAGACTTTCCATCGAAACATTTTTCCAATAGAAAATTGGGCTTTTGACTCAATTGAGTTTTGCAAAATGTATCTGCCGCCTGCAAACCTGTTTGATCCCCCCGCCCACCCCTTTTTTTTTTTGGCCAGAACTGAACGTGTTGTACATTTTTGGGTCGTTTTCAGCTTGAAACGTTTCAGCTGCCGAACACCAAAACGTCATTGGTTTTCTAAGAAAACGTTGACAGAAATTATTTCCCCCTCCCACCATTTTTGTTGACATTTTCCCTTGGAAAGCCAGCCCCGTTATGTGGCCAGCTTTCATAGCTGGAGAGCCGGGTGGCTAGAAATCCTTATGCTTTGATTCACAGTAGCGCCTAGAAGCTCCAGCCGTGGTCCAAGACACCTCTGTGTGAGGCACTGTACATTCCTATTAGCTGAGACGACCACCCATGGCCCAGGACCCCACTCTGCTAGGCGCTGCACAAACAGAACGTCAAGAGGGTCCCTGGCTGAAAGAACAGCCCCCAAGATGGAAGTGATTGGCAGCTGGGGGTGGGGGCCCTCCGATTGAAATCTTGTGCTGAGATCAGACGCCTCTTTTTTGTGTCCTCAGTGGCTCAGCTTGTTGAAAAAACCTCGTTTCAGCTCAGCGCGGAGTTGGAAAAATACAAGGAGGCACAGAAGAAACGAGGTAAGAGCAACTACTGAGGTGTTTCCCGATTCTCGCCCTCCTGGCCATGGGGCACTGAGTGGCACCTGGAAAGTTGGTGTTCACAGAGCCGGGGTCGAGAGAGTGAGTTGGGGGCAGGCAGGTGCCACTACACTAGGGAACAAGGAGGGTTTCAAGGATAGGCCATCTCATCCCTCTTCCGTCACCCTACATCTGCAGATCCCGCCTCATTTTAGTGCAGCCTCCCACGGCAAACGGCCTCACAGGAGCCTTCCTGAATTTGCTCCGTGGGGCACTGCAGCCCATGGGGTGCCACAGGGGAGACAGGTGCAGCCCATGGGGTGCCACAGGGGAGACAGGCGCAGCCCATGGGGTGCCACAGGGGAGACAGGCGCAGCCCATGGGGTGCCACAGGGGAGACAGGCGCAGCCCATGGGGTGCCACAGGGGAGACAGGCGCAGCCCATGGGGCGCTGCCGGTTCAGGTAACTCCACTTCTCGCAGATCCAAAACACCCACCTCCGTACATGGGTGGCCCCCTCTATCCGCACCCATCCTGCTCACGCCTGCTCAGAGCCCCTGTCATGGATCAACTCCCATTGATGGGTTTACGGCCGCGAGCCCTTCCCAGTCCCCGCCACAATGAGGGATCTGGGCCCGTCTGAAGGAAGTAAGCAGCAGGTGGTGGTTGGAGGGGAGAGGGCAGGCAGAGATGAGCTTGGCTTCCCTGGGATGGAAGGCGAACAGGCTCTGCTCACTGGGCCTGGCTGAGCAGGGATGTTCTTGTCTCGTTTCCAGCCCTGCACACAGCGATGACCACTGCTTCACAGTCCTGAGGAGCTCACAGCTGGGGAGCAGCCACAGCCTTGGGATGTGGAGCAAGCATGCACTGTGGGCCAGGGGGTTAAATGAGGGAACCCCAGACCCTCACCAAGGTGCCCCAGCCCAATCTTCCAGGGCATCCTCTGGGGAGATCAGCAGAGTCCATCATCCACAATGGTGAAGAGCAAAGCCCAGACCTTTCTGCTCATTTCCACCTAACGGCCACCGGGCAGGTCGTAACCCTTTGCCACGACAAGCCATTCTCAACTCTGAACTGTCTCCGGCTGTAGAAACAAAGAGCTTCATTCCCATCACTGGATACCACTGTCCGATAGACACACCAAGGGCCATGTTCTAATCGGATTCGCAGCTGTGAAGCAAGCCTGGCTTCATTCTGGATCTACCTGCAGCTGGCTGAGAGCTGGTGTGCAGCTTTCGCCAGGGTGAGCGTGGAACAGATGGACACACACGGACAGGTTGGGTAGGCAGCACGTGCAGAATCGGCCCGTTGTGTTTTTTTCTAATATCCAGGATGGGATTTTCAAGAGCCTACGGATAACAGTTTCAAAAGTAACGAGAGTCCTGTGGCAACTTAAAGTCTAAAAAATTTCTCGGGGCATAAGCTTTCTTGGGCTGCAACCCCAGCTGCGTCCGACTGAGCCCACAAAAACTTATGCCCGGAGAAATTTGTTAGTTTTTAACTCTCATTGTTTTTGCTCTACACAGACTAACACGGTTCCCCCTTTGGAAATTGTCAGTTTCAAAAGCGATTTAGGAATAGAGCCTCATGAATAATGGCTTTCTCAGTTTGCTGGCAATTCCAAAGAATCAGGGGGGCAGGGAGGGCATAGCTTAAGGTTGAACCCCAAATGAATTTTTTCAAATTTTCTGGTGAATTGAAAACTTTAAAAAAAATTTGTTTGAGGCTCAATTGAAAACTAATTTGTTTGAATTTTTCAGTGAATTAAAAAGTAAAAAATCCCCCACATAATTTCATTTGATTAGTTTTTATTTCTAACATTTTTAATGGTTTTAAGAACAAGTGTCCTGGGGCACCTTAAAGACTAACACATTTCTTTGAATATAGGCTTTCACAGGCTCCAACCCACTTCGTACTGCAGGCAGGCAGCATCCATTTCCCAGGGAGAGAGTCTCTCAGCCTTCTTTTGATTGGGTTAAACAAGCCGAGCTCTTTAAGTCTCCGTTCACAAGGCAGATTTTCCATTCCTGAAATCATCCTAGTAGCCCTTCTCTGCACCTGGTTCATGTGAATTCATGTCTTAAACACGGGGGACCAGAATTGCACACCATATTTCAGATGAGGGCTGCCCTTCTGTGTTTAACTCCATGATACCACGTCGTCACAAGAGGGTGCTACAGGGCCCTGTCAAAATCAAAGGGGAATTTCGCCATTTACTTCAACAGAGCCTGGATTTCACAGCATTCGGGTCCCCTCCAGCCGCTCTGTTGGTTGGTATAGAGAGGCGGTAGGCTCACTTCCGTAGGCTGAGGATAGCCTCTCCCACTGATTCCAGCTGATTGCTTTTCTCTTGGTAAATTTCCTGTGGTGAGAAAGCAGCAGAGGGGGACATGCAAACCAAACTTGCAATCCAGACTGGGGATAGATGAACCAACTGGAGGAAGAGTCAGTGCAGAGCAAATGGGTACCCCAACCACAGGGTGCATCACAGCACAGCTCAGTGGTTAAAGCAGGGGGCTAGGACATCTGGCATTTCAGACTAGGTCCAGAAGGGACAGCGATTGAGTGGCCAAGGGACAAGAAAGCCTTTGCTAATGTCCCTCACCAAAGGCTCGTAAGCTGCCATAGGATAAGAGGGAAGATTGTCTCCTGGATCAGTAACTGCTTAAAAGACAGGAAACAAAGGATAGGAATGAATGGTCGGTTTTCACAGTGGAGAGACGTGAGGAGTGGTGTGCCCCAAGGGTCTATACAGGCACCAATGCTGTTCAACATATTCCTAAACGATTTGGAAAAGGGAGTGAACAGTGATGTGGTCAAATTTGCAGGTGATACAAAATTATTCAAGATGGTTCAAGTCCAAGGCTGACTGCAAAGTGATACAAAAGGAGCTTATAAAACCGAATAATTGAGCAACAAAATGGCAGATGAAATTTAATGTTGTTAGTGCAAAGGAAAACACACCAGAAAACATAATCCCAACTATGCGTACAAGATGATGGTCTGAATTAGCTGTTACCACTCAAGAAGGAGATTTTTGAGACATGGACGGTTCTCAGAAAACATCCGCTCGATGTGAGGCGGAAGTCTAAAAAGCTACGAGATTATTAGGAACCATTAGTAAAGGGATAGATAATAAGATTAAAAAAATATCATAATGCCACTGTGTAAATCCGAGGCACACCCATGCCTTGAATACTGAGCGTAGCTCTGGTCACCCCATCTCAAAAAAGATATATTAGAATTGGGAAAAGTGCAGAAAGGGCAACAAAAATGATTCAGGAGATGGAACAGTTTTTATATGAGCAGAGACTAAAAAGAGTTGGACTGGTCTGCTTAGAAAAGAGATGCCTGAGAGGGGATATGATAGAGATTTATAAAATCATGTATGGCTTGAAGAAAGTGAATAAGGAAATGTTATTTACCTCTCTATATAGCACAAAACCCAGGAGAAATTAATATCTATCTATCTATCTATCTATCTATCTATCTATCTATCTATCTAT
>ML686034.1:0-45114 GCA_007922175.1 Pelusios castaneus
TCTTCTTTTCTGCAGACTAAACTAGGTTTGTTTGCAGACTAAACAAACCTAGTTTCCTCAGTCTCTCCTAAGTCATGTGCTCAAGCCCCCTAATCATTTTTGTTGCCCTCTGCTGGACTCTCTCCAACTTGTCCACATCTTTCTTAGACTGATGGCCCCTGATCTCCTCTTCCCCAAGACAGACCCCTCCCACACTACAGAGATAAACCGCAAATGTATACAAACTGGTCATGAATGTGTTTAGACTGGAAAGGAGAAAGTTTCTAACCATCAGAGGAGTGAGGTTCTGGAAGAAGCTTCCTCGAGGAGAAGCGATGATGGTCAAGCAACCTAACTAGTTTGAAGATAGAGCTTGATACATCTAAGAATGGATTATCTGATGGGTTTGCCTGCACTAGTAGGGAACTGGACTCAGTGACCCGGAGATCCCTTCCAAGCCTATGTTTTATTTTATCATATAGGTTCTTACACTGCGCTCATCCTCATAATATCTGAGAGCTAACAGTTTCTTAGAATATGTGCTAACTACTTAAGCTAAACACTGCGTTCCACCTTGCATTGAGCTGTGATGCTTTCCCAGAGCTCTCTGGCTTCAGAAGCTTCTCTCTCTCACCAACAGAAGTTGGCCCAGTAAAAGATATTACCTCACCCACTTTGTTTCTCTAATACTCTGGGAGCAACCCAGCTATGACCACACTGCATTCCAGCAGTGAGTTAAGGATGTTCCTATACAGAAGTGCACAGATCCCTCCTGGGCAGCACGAATTCCAGGCACACCCCGGGATAACATCTTGCAGCTGGGGGAATGTAAGTTGCACTTCCTAGAGCGGTGGCTGATAGCAGCCTGTACTGTAAGATTGTATTTTAATATAACCTCTACCTAATTTTAATAACCGTTTCCCATTTCCTTTTTTCATTTTTGGATCTTGAGGTGTGTCCTGCTTTCACATCTTTGAGGAGATAGGTCAGTAATCTAGTTCTCTCCTTTGCTGGTTGTTTCTTGGTTAATAAGCCTCCTCTTCAGGAAGATGTTTTAGAACTGGTGGAATCATACAATTATAAGACTTGAAGATACCTCAAGATGCCATCTAGTCCAGTCCTCTGCGCTCAAGGAAGGACTAATTATTATCTAGGTCAGTGGTTCCCAACTTCTTTGGCTCAAGAGCCACAGATCTAATTTCTATACCCCACAAGGGCCACCAATTTCCACCAGCAGCCAGATGGAAGGAATTCAGCAAGGAGGCCAGTGCCTCTTTGGTGATTTCCTGTCTCCCTGGCTTCGGCAGGGAAACTGCATGTGTCCTGTAGCCCTGGGTGCCTGGGTCCCTAGGCAATGGCTCCTTTCAGCAGCCAGGGGGACAGATCAGTGCTCCCCTACCTCTAGCTGGAGCAGGGACGCAGCACCTATGGACCCAGGCAGAACGCTTTCTCATGCTCCCTGCTTCAGCGGAGCATTGGTCTCCCATCCCCTTGACTGCAGAGCATGCATCAGTCTTTTAGCCTCATGCAACACGCTCTGCCTGCATCCTTAGGCAGCGACTCCCTCCTGCATCCAGCAGAAGGGGAGCCATCAACTACTTTGAAAGTCTCCGAAGGCCACTTTTTTCCCCCGGACCACGGGTTGGAAACCATGGATTCTAGACTATCCCTGACAGGTGTTTGTCTAACCTGTGCTTAAATCTTCACTGATGGAGATTCCACAACCCATTTCCCTTTGTCCCATTGCTTGTTACTTTGTTCCATTGTTTAACTAACTTGACAGTTAGGAAGTTTTTCCTATTGTTCAACCTAAACCAATCATGCTGCAATGTAGGCCTATTGCTTCCTCAATTTATCTCCTTCCTCCTTGTAACAATCCTCTATTTAGTTGAAAACTGTTATCGAGTCCCTCTCATTCTCTTCTCCAGAGTGAACAAACCCGTTTTGTCAATATTGACTCATAGGTCATGTTTTCTGTTGCTCTTTTCTGGACGTTCTCCGATTTGTCCACATCTTTCCTGAAATGTGGCCCCCAGAATTAGACACAACACTCCAGTTCTTACAACACTCCTGCTAATACATCCCAGAATGTTCGCTTCTTTTGCAACAGCATTATGCTATTGACTCATATGACTGAGCTTTAGTTTCTACGCCCAACAGAAAATTGTGATGAAAACCAGCAATATTTTGATTGGAAAATGTCATCCCAGTGCCTCATGTGAGTTGTAGTTCAGATCTCTCATGCCAGAATTCTTCTCTATAGGCTAAGTTCCCCATATGACCCATGATGTGTCCCTTTCCCCTCTTGTGCATCTACATAGCAGCTGGGGTGATGCATACCACAGCAGGGCGGCAGACACATGTTCACTCTTCTCAAGCTAATGTACTAAAATAGCTGCATAGCTGGGTAGGAGTTTGCACTCAGGCATCTGGCTCCAGGTGCCTTCCCGGCCACTCTTCAATTTTCACCATGCTAACTTGGGCACAGCTAGCATGTGTCTGTCTGGAAAAGGTGTGAAGCATGCTCTCAGTTGCAGGGCAAATATACCCTTGCAGAAGGGAGGTGGTGCATCACGCAAGATGTCCTGCAGCTGGGAACCTGGCTTATAGGGCAAATGATGGAAGGGACTGAACTGCAACTCCCATGAGGCACTGTAGCAATGTTTCCAAAGCAAAATATTTCAGATTTAAGGCATTCAGCTTTTTGAGAAAAAAAAAATCTTATTTTTTTTAAAAAACAGGAAGCAGACATTTTTCACACGCACAAAAAATATCAATCAAGTCAAATCTCCCAGTTTTCCAACAAAAAATAGTCTTGAAACTGGGAAACGTTCAGATCACTCTAGAGATTTATAATGGCTCTCTCCTGTGTGGGACCTAGGCACTGCTGCTCTGTATGGGCACCACTGTGATATGCAACAAAGTTTGGGCTGTCATCACAATGGGGACAGCCACAGGGTAGCCCTCCTTCCTGTGTTTCCGCTGATGTGACACGAGTCCTGAGCTGTGACGGAAGCTTTTCCCACACTCGGGGCATCCATAGGGCTTCTCTCCAGTGTGGAGTCTCTGGTGGGAAGTAAGTTGCGAGCTCACGGTAAAACTTTTCCCACAATCGGGGCATTTATAGGGTTTCTCTCCTGTGTGGATCCGCTGGTGCCTGATCAACTGGGAGCTGCAGCTGAAAGTTTTAGTACAGTCCAAGCACTTATAGGGTTTTTCCTCCATGTGGGATCTCTGATGGACAATGAGGTTTGAACTTCGATTGAAGCTCTTCCCACAGTCAGGGCATTTATAGGATTTCTCGCCTGTGTGGGTTCTCTGGTGTCTAATGAGCCTGGAACTATTCCTGAAACATTTATCACACTGGAGGCATTTATAGGATCTCTCCCCTGTGTGTGTTTTCTGATGCCTGGTGAGGTGCGAACTCTCATTGAAACTTTTCCCACACTTGTCACATTTATAAGGTCTTTCTCCCGTGTGGGTTCTCTGGTGTCTAATAAGATCTGAGCTGTTCCTGAAACATTTCCCACATTCAAGGCATTTATAGGGCTTCTCTGCTGTGTGCACTCTCTTGTGGATAACAAGAGTTGAGCTCTGGCCGAAACTCTTTTCACACTCATCGCACTTGTAGGGTCTCTCTCCTGTGTGGATTTTCTGATGTCTCAGGAGGTAGGAGCTCACACTATAGCTTTTCCCACACTCGGGACACTTGTAAGGCAGGTCTCCCGTGTGGGTTCTCTGATGTGCTGAAAGGTTGGAGCTGTGATTGAAGCCTTTCCCACAGTCAGGGCACTTGTAGGGTCTCTCTCCTGTATGCAGTCTCTGATGGGTGGCAAGGTTTGAACTCCGGCTGAAGCTTTTCCCACATTCGTCGCACTGATAGGGTCTCTCTCCTGTGTGGATTCTCTGGTGATCAATAAGGGCTGATCTCCAGCGGAAGTTCTTCCCACACTCACCACACACGTTTGGTCTCTCTCCATTGGGGATTTCCTTGTGGGTGGTTTCTTTGAGCTCTCTCTCCACAGGCTGTTTTCCTTTCTGCCTCAGAGATCGGCGCCGATTCCAAGCACCAGTCCCATGCTCAGGGCTCTGGGAAACATTCCCGTCCGATTGTCCCACTTGCTCACCATCTTCCTGCTGTAGATTCTCCTCACTCTCATTCACCATCCTGTCACCTGCTGGGTCAGAGAGACAATCCAGCCAGGAGTCGTTTCCTGTGCCTGGGGAAAAGGAACCTCAGAGAGGGGAATAAGAAAGGGGAGAACAAATCAAAATAATTGACATGGAGGGAGCTAAATCAAGAACTGAATACTTGGAGGAGAGAGAAGAGAGGACCAATTCTCCTCCACGTACCCTCTGAAGACTCAGAGAGAGGGAACTACTGCCAGCTACCAGTCAGGGTGGGTAGGAAGCCAGTGTGACATCTGCCATGAAAATACACTGCCTGCTGGGGACAATCCTGAAAGAAGAGGCAGAACTGGGGAAGCTTGTAGGCTGCGTCGACACTTGTAAATGAAGTCGACTTAAGTTTGCTTAAGTCGACTTAATTTACCCCGCGTCTACACTACAGTTTTCTTAAGTCGACTTAAGCAGCTTGCTTAAGTCGACTTAAGGAAAATAAAGTTGACTTAATGAAAATTAAGTCGACTTTATAAAACCTAGAATTACTTCGACTTAAGGCTTAATTTGACTTTTTACAGTTGACTTAAGCCAGTGTAGATGTGGGGTAGCCCTAAGTCGACTCTACACCAATGCCCTCCCTGCCGGGGGGGGGCACAGGGGGAGCCTGGCACGCCCCCCCCCGCCACAGGGCAGGGCAGAGCCCTGCCCACCCTGCCCCTATGCCCTGCCAGAGTCCCTGTCCCCCTTTGCTCCATTGTACCTATGTACAATGGGGCAAAGGCTGAGCCCCCTGCCCCAGGGCAAGGGGTGCCCCCCTGCCCGTGGACCTGCCCTGGGTCCCCCTAAGCCCCTAGAAATCGACGTAGGTGTCCAATGTGGATGCTCTAGGTCGACTTTGTAAGTTCCCCCTTAAGTCGACTTAAAATTTAAGTGTAGACTCACTAAGTCGACATACATTTCCAAGTGTAGACATAGCCGTAGGCTGTTTGTGGGAATCTCAGATTTTTGCTTCCCGAGCTGGTTTATTCAGGGCTCCAGGACCCATGGCTCTTCCCTTGTTTCAGCAGGGAGATGGTGCTGGGTTTGAGAATGGGAAATCTTGCTCAGGGGACAGAAAGCAAAAGGGATCATATTCACCTATTTGCTGAGTATTTGTTAAGGAGGCTGCTCCAGGGTTTTTAGCCCAGTCCTCCTTTACCGTAAGGACATATAATATAAACAAAAAGGCAAATATCCACAGAGCCTTCTGGGAAAGGCTAGCACCTGTCACATTGCCTGAATGGATCTGCACAGACAGGGAACATGAAGCCATATTTTTAAAAGTCTTTAGGAGCCTAAAGATGTGCGCAGGCTTCTAGTGAGATTTTCAGTAGTGCCTGGGCGCTGATCTCCATTGTGCTTTAGGAAACCCTATTAGGTATCTATTTGCCCAGTTAGATGTCTAAATACTCTTGAGAATCTGGCCCTTAAGGGACTTAGGCAGAGCCAAGTCATGAAACAAATGTCCATCCCTGAAGTGGCAGCAGGGTCAGAGGCCCCACAGGACAGAACTTCCCTAAAAAGGAGATTGTGGGGGCCCCCCATGGGCCAAGAGATTCCCCCAGTCTGCAGCACACAAGGAGACAGGAATTCTTACCCAGCAAGGTCACGGTCTCGGGGTTCTCCTGCCTGACAGCCCTGCAGAAGGATCTCTGAGCGGGGTCCAGCAGAGCCCGCTTCCCCCCTGGAAATACACAGCCACGTCCTCGAAGCTGACCAGCTGCTGCAACAGCAAGGATCCCTCACCCAGCACTTCCTGCCACAGCACCGCCCCACAAGTTCAGTCACTGACTCCCCATCCCTAGCCTCCTGCCCTGTTGCTGGTGTTAGCACTCCCACGAGCCACGGTGTATGCCATGTACCCATTGTCCCAACTCACTGTTCCACCCAGATCTGCTGTTCCCAGCTCCACGCTGCCTACAGTTAAATAGATGTTAAAATCTCACTCCCTTTGTGGCTCTGGAGTATGTTGAAGCCTCCGCTTCTTTCTCACTGCTTCCGGCTGTCAGTTTCCCTACCACGCCAGGCCTGCTAGAGTGCACACCAGAGCTCATTTTTGCACTCCTTCTATTCAGATCTACGCACAACCCTTTCTAGCTCTTGGTGCAAGTCAGAGCAGCCTGGATGCATCTCTAACTTACATTTTGCTTCCTGCAGCCCCCCATGGGCCAAGAGAGACAGAAGAGCTGGTGTGCAATACATTCTGGCCATGTTCTTGACAGAGAGATATAGCCCCTATTTTAGGATGTGGGCTAACACTCCCTTTCTGTAGGTCTACACAGTGACCAGATGTCAGTGGCTGGCCCATGTCAGCCAAATTGGGCTCAGTCCCCGGGGCTGTTTCACTGATGTGCTGAGATCTGACTTGAGCTGGAACCTGAGCTTCAGGACCCTGTGAGATGAGAGGGCTTAAACGCTTGGCCGACAATGGACATTTGGCAACGGAATTCTACAGCCGAGTGTAGGAAAAACATGAGGCAGTTAATTGTTGACAATTTCCAATGGGGATCAAAGGCTGCGTCTACACTTGTAAATTAAGTTAAATTAAGCTTGCTTAAGTCGACTTAATTTACCCTGCATCTACACTACAGTTTCCTTAAGTCAACTTAAGCAACTTGCTTAAGTCGACTTAAGCAAAATAATGTCGACAATGAAAATTAAGTCGACTTTATTAAACCTAAATTTAGTTTGACTTAGGGCTTAAGTCTAGGACTTCCTAGAGTCGACTTAAACCAGTGTAGACATGGGGTAGCCCTAAGCCGACTTAGGGCTACCCCAGAACTGCACCAATGCCCTCCCTGCCGGGGGGGGGGGCACAGGGGGAGCCTGGAATGCCACCCCCCGCCACAGGGCAGGGCAGAGCCCTGCCCACTCTGCCTTGCCAGGGTCCCTGTCCCTCTTTGCCCCATTGTACCTATGTACAATGGGGCAAAGGCTGAGCCCCCTGGCACTGGGCAAGGGGTGCCCTCCTGCCCCCATGGACCTACCCTAGATCCCCCTAGCCCCTAGAAGTTGACCTAGGCGTCCAGTGTGGACGCTCTAGGTCGACTTTGTAAGTTCTCCCCAAAGTTGACTTAAATTTCTAAGTGTAGACATAGTCAAAGAAATTAAAGACGACTGGACACCGGCCCAGAAAATGAGAAAGCTTCAAAGACATGTAATCCCAAAGAACAAACGTGTGTGTTAAAAAGAGAGAAAACAACCCCCCCGAAATTTAAAATCCAAAGGTTGCAAGACGAATGGAAAGTGAGATGTGATGGCTGAAGCTCCTGGCAAATTAATACTTTTAGTGATCATTTGCTATTAAAAATGTGCACAGTAATGTACAATGAATCCACCCGCACAGTACTAATGCATCATGAAGTGTTAAGAGTAATCAAAGGAACAGTTTAAGAAGAAAATGACTATAAGGTGTGCAACTGCTTTCAGAGGTGGCCTTTGGCTATTGGGGACCACAGGCAAAGACCCATTAGGGCCCCTCCGTAGGCTCACAGGGGCCCCCATATGCTCCCACAGCCCTGGTTCCCCCCCATGGCCCCAGCCCTCTTCCCTCTCCACAGCCCCAGCTTCCCACTGCCACAGCCCAGCTCCTCGTCGCTGGCGCCGGCCCCAGGGCCCCGCTCCTCCTCCTGTTGCCAACCAAGGCAGATGTGACTTTTGGGACAGGAAAAGCAGGTGACGGGGCCCATTACTGCTCAGGGCCGTAGGCGTGTGCTTGCTTCGCCCACCCCAAAAGCCGCCTCTGACTACTTTACCTGCATTATAAGAAGACCGCTCATTTCAGGCAATGAAAACAGCATACAGGACACATCCCTGAACTCCTGTGCGGCTCGATGCAGATGCAGAAACTGACAGGGGATTCTTTTAACCACTGAAACCAGGTCTGACAATTATCGTTTGGTTTGGAGCCGGGCGTGGTGCTGGATGTAAAGTATTTCACAGAATCGAGTCCCCTTTGGCCGCTCAGGACATCTTACTATTTGGGGAAGCCCCGACCGGCCTAGCCGTGGAAGAACACAGCCCTAGGAGGTGGGTCCTGAGTGGCAGGATGCAGGAGCCCCACTGCCCCCCACACTCTATTTTTGCAAACACTGCATCACCTCGGGGGCACCTGCTATCCCCTGTGCCCCGCCCGAACCCAGGTTTTCCCTCTGCCACTGGCTGGCAGTGTCTGTCCCTCCATCTCGGCCCTGGCCCTTTCCCTGCCCCCAGCTGTTTGACCCACCTGCACAGTCTCTGCCCACCCCACCCCTCCGATTTGCCCCCTCCGGCCGGGTACCAGCCGGGAGCAGGTTGGTCCCTCCCCAGGGTGCAGCAGACGCGACAGCACCCTCCGGCCGCAGCACGTTCCGCGGGGCTCCCCTCACCTGCGGGCTCCGGCCGGGAGCTCGGGGCTGGTTCCGGCCGGCGGAGAGAGTCCCCGGGCCGGGCACGGAGGGGCGCTGGGGCGGGCTCTCCCCCGGGGAGCAGCGGCTGCTCAGCCCACACGGAGGCAGGATGCAGCGCCCCGTCGCTCTGACCCAGGAACTGGAAATCCGAGGCCAGAACCGCCCTCCCCGTTAGCGATGGGGCAGCGCCGGGGACGGGAGCGGAGCGCCCAGGTGGGGGCAGCCAGGCGTGTCCGAGCCCGGCAGTGGGGCACAGGGGGGGTCTAGGGCAGGATCCATGTGAGCCCCACGCTGGACGCCGCTGCAGTGGGGCGTGGCGAGGCTCTCCGCCCGCTGATGGGGGTCAGAGCTGAGACTAGGCAGCCCCGGCTCTGAAAGCTGCTGCTGTGGCCCAGCGGGTTTCCTGTGTCCGGGGAGCAAAAGCCAGCCCTGCCCTGCTTAGTCTCTGCTTGGCCGCTGGGAGAAGGTGCTGCCTCGGGGCAGCTCAGGGGAGCGATCCAATGCGGCTCATTTGAGTCTGCAAAACAGGGAGCCCTGTGGCATTTTCAAAGACTCACATTTATGTATGGCATGAGCTTTCAAGGGAGATATCCTACAAAGTGGGATTCTGCCCACGAAAGCTCATGCAATAAATAAATGTGTTAGTCTTTAGAAGTGCCAGGGGACTCCTTGTTTGTTTTGCTGAACCAGAGGAACAGGGCTGGTAAGGAACTTGTCATTTGATTTTTCTCTTTCACTAGCATGCCCCCCTCACCCACCCCCCATTATTTTCATGTACAGGTGGGATTAAGTTTTCCCCAGCGTATTACTTTCCATATATCAACATTGAGTTTCAGCGGCCATTTTAATCTCATAGACTCATAGACTTTAAGGTCAGAAGGGACCAGTACAATCATCTAGTCTGACCTCCTGCAAAATGCAGGCCTCAAGGCCTCACCCACCCACTCCTGCAATAGGCTACCAACCTATGACTGAGTTATTTACCTCCTTAAATCATGATTTAATCGGGATCAGCGCCTGCTACATGCAGGTTCTATAAGGAGATAGAAGCCATCCTCAGTGGGGACCCCACAACCACTGCAAAGAGTCCCATGGACACATTGGCCCCCCCTCATCCAGTGAATGCCAGACCCAAGCAGGATGAGGACATGATCAATGAGGAGGAGATCGAGGATGACCTGGAGGAAAGCACAACAGCGTGTAGCCAGGAGCTCTTCTGCACCCCCGCTGAGACGTCCAGCCAAGACATGAATTGCAGTGTGTCCTCTGAGGTGGCGGGGGGTGGGGGGTTCCGATAACTTTCTCTTTTGTGCAGCTATGGCTCCTGCTAAAATATCATTGTCCGGGGTGGGGGTGCTTGCTGTCTCAGTCCCCGCTGTGCACGCTCTTTATTCTGCATTCATTAGAAGTGCATCAACACAAGCAGTGATTGTCAAAAAATCATCTGTATTTAGGTCAGTAAAGGTTTCCTCAATGTACCTCCAGAGCCTACTACTCAGGTTAGATGGGAGAGCGTTTGTGTCTACGCTCCCAAAGACGGATACTCTGCCTCGCCAGCTGCAAAGCACAGCCCTGGGAACCATGGCAGCACAGAGTGCAGCAGCATACGGTCCTGGCTTGCAACCGGTGGCATGTAGGATATGTATTTTAGCTGGCAGGGGCACTCTGAGGAGAGAGATATCGGGTTCCATCTGTGTGCCCTGTGCAGAATGTTAGCCCCCAGTAAGCTTTCTATTAGGACGTACCTTGTCTGCTTCAGCGAAGCATAGGACTGCCCTGTAGCTTCCAGTGGAATGTGCTACTGGAAGGTTACATTGGTTATCTAGGCTCTGTGTTAACAACAGCTTTATTATTATTATTTTTTTTTAGATTCGACCTTCACAAGGCCGGTGTCTACCCCAGCTGACCGCATGAGAAACATTCGGCGGCGTGCTCGAAGAAACAGGGAGGATATGTTTCAGGACCTGCTGAAAACAGCACAGGAATCCGCGAGGGAGAATCGAGCCTGGAGAGAGGAATCCCAACAGAGGAGGCAGAAACACAGGGGCGAACTGATAAGCGTGATGAAGGAGCAAACAAAACTGCTCAAGAGCATGATTGCTTTGCAGACCCAGGCGATTAATGTACGGGCTCCATTCCAGACAGTTCAGCCGTGTCTGCCTCCCACACCCCGTAGTCCTTCAAAGAATTTCTTTGAAGGCCACCCGTCCCCCTGGTACACTGCAACATCCAGTTCCCCCCCAGAGCTACTTTTTAGAGACCTGCAGCTACACCCACCTGTAACCCCCCCCTTTAGGTTCTAATAAAAACAGTGACAAATAATTTGAAGAGTGCCTTTATTTGTACACATTGAGAATCTCATAAGGTGCACCTGATGTGTCCTGGAAGTTAACTAGGGGAGGGCATCATTGAAATGGTCCCTGAGTGCCTCCCTTATGCGAGCAGCTTCTCCTTGGGCCACCCTAATACTCCTAGTGGCTGGCTGTTCGTATGCTTCCTCGAGGCGCTGTGCCTCCGTAGCCCACGTAGGGGAAAACTTTTCTCCCCTACTTTCACAAATGTTATGAAGGACACAGCATGACGCAATCACAGCAGGGATGTTGTCCTCCGCCAAGTCCAGCCTCCCATACAAACATCGCCAGCGCCCTTTTAAACGGCCGAAGGCACACTCCACAGTCATTCTGCAGCAGCTCAATCGGTAATTGAATCGCTCCTTGCTGCGATCTAGGTTACTGGTGTACGGCTTCATGAGCCATGGCATCAGTGGGTATGCTGGGTCTCCAAGGATGACTATGGGCATCTCCACATCCCCCACTGTAATTTTTTGATCAGGGAAGAAGGTATCCCCTTGCAGCTTCCGGTACAGACCAGTGTTCCTGAAAATGCGGGCATCATGCACCTTTCCCGACCACCCAGCATTGATGTCCGTAAAACGCCCCTTGTGAGCCACAAATGCTTGCAGCACCATGGAGAAGTAGTCCTTCCTGTTGATATACTCAGTCGTGAGATGGTCTGGAGCCAAAATAGGGATGTGTGTGCCGTCTATGGCTCCCCCGCAGTTAGGGAATCCCATGGCAGCAAAGCCATCCACAATCTCACGAACATTGCCCAACGTCACCGTCCTCCGTAGCAGAACGCGATTGATGGCTCGGCACACTTGTGAGAGGGCTAATCCGATGGTGGACCTCCCGACTCCAAACTGGTTTGCAACCGACCAGTAGCAGTCAGGAGTCGCCATCTTCCAGACAGCAATTGCAACACGCTTCTCCATGGTTAGGGCTGACCTCATGTTGGTGTCTTTACATCGCAGGGCAGGGGCCAACTCTGAACACAGTTCCAGAAAGGTTGCTTTCCGCATTCGAAAGTTCTGTACCCACTGCTCGTCATCCCACAGCTGCATAACAATGCGATCCCACCACTCGGTGCTCGTCTCTCGTGACCAGAAACGGCGTTGCACCATGTGCAGATGATCGGTGAAGGAGCTGAGCAATGCGGTGCTGTTGCTCTGCATGGCATTGATCAGCCCCTGCTCCTCAGCGTCCTCGTCTGACTCGGAGCTCATTGCGTACTGAGCAACCAGCAGAGATGTATTTAGAATGCTGAAGGCGACAGTGGAGATCAGAGCAGGATCCATGCTGTCGCTGTTGTGATTGCTCGCAAGTGGTGCGGTGCGTCACTGCACTGTTGAAAATAGGCGTGAGTTGCTATTGGCAACGAGGAAGATGCAAGGGGAACACAGTGCACCACGGGAAACTGAGAGTTTACCCATGGTGCTTTGCGTTCCTTTCCTTCATCCCATGATTCCAAGCGCAGATTGAGGGAAAACTGAACTGTGGGATAGGTGCCCAGAATTCATTGCGCTACACCGCGATATTGCAAAGTATTCTGTTGCGTTACAAGGAGCGACATGTGTACGCGCTATCCCGCAATAAAGGTCACGTGTTTTTTATAGCGCAATTGCACTTTAATCTGATCGTGTGTACATAGCCTGAGTTATTTACCTCCTTAAATCACGATTTAAGGACTTTAAGATACAGAGAATTCACCGGTAGGTGAACCATGCCCTGTGCTACAGAGGAAGGAGAAAAACCCTCAGAGCCCAGGCCAATCAGCTCTGGGGGAAAAGTCCTTCCCGACCTCAAATATGGCGATCAGTTAAACCCTGAGCACATGGGCAAGTCTCAACGGCCAGTTATCCAAGAAACAATTCTCTGTAATAACTCAGAACCCACCCCACGTACTCTCCCCTCTTAGGCCACTTGTAAATCCACCACACGTAGCCAAATATCAGTCAATTTCCAAAATAGGCTAATCATACCATCCCCTCCATAAATTTATCAAGCTCAGAATTGAAAGCAGTTATGGTTTTTGCCCCCACAACTCCCCTTGGAAGGTTATTCCAGAACTTTACACCTCTAATGGTTAGAAATCTGTGTCTAATTTCAAGCCTAAATTTCTTGATGGACAGTTTATAACCATTTGTTCTGGTGTCCACATTGGTGCTGTACTCAAATAATTCCTCTCCCTCCCTGATGTTAATCCCTCTGATGTATTTATAGAGAACAATCATATCCCCCCTCAGCCTTCTTTTGGTTAAGCTAAACAAGCCAAGCGTCTTGAGTCTCCATTCATAAGGCAGGTTTTCCACTCCACAGACCATCCTTGTAGCCCTTCTCTGCACCTGTTCCAATTTGAATTCATCCTTTTTAAACATGGGGGACCAGAACTGCACACAATATTCCAGATGGGGTCTCACCAGTGCCTTGTACAGCGGCACTAACACCTCCCTGTCTCTACTTGAAATACCTCTCCTGATACATCCTAGAACCGCATTAGCTTTCTTCACGGCCACATCAGAGTGGCGATTCATAGTCATCCTGTGATCAACCAGTACTGCCAGATCCTTCTCCACCTCAGTCTGTTCCAAATGATGCGCCCCTAACTTATAGGAAAAATGCTTGTTATTTGTTCCTAAATGCATGACCTTGCACTTCCCATTATTAAATTTCATCCTATTCCTGATACTCCAGTTTACAAGGTCATCCAGATCTTTCTGTATGGTATCCCGATCCTTCTCCGTATTGGCAATACCTCTCAACTTGGTGTCATCAACAAACTTTATTAGCACATTCCCGCTTTTTGTGCCAAGGTCAGTAACAAAAAGGTTGAACAAGATCGGTCCTAAGACAGATCCCTGAGGGACTCCACTGGTAACCTCCCTCCAGCTTGACAGTTCACCCTTCAGTATGACCAGCTATAGTCTCCCTTTTAACCAGTCCCTTATCCACCTTACTATATTCATATTAATCCCCATCTTCTGTAACTTAACTAATAACTCCCTATGTGGAACTGTATCAAACGCCTTGCTGAAATCTAAGTAAATTAGGTCCACCGCATTCCCTTTATCTAAGAAATCTGTTATCCTTTCAAAAAAGGAGATCAAGTTAGTCTGGCATGATCTCCCTTTTGTAAAGCCATGTTGTATTTTATCACAGTTACCGGTATCCTCTATAGCCTTAAGTACTTTCTCCTTCAAAATTTTCTCCAAGACCTTGCATACCACCAAGGTCAAACTAACAGGCCGGTAGTTACCCGGATCATTTTTATTCCCTTTCTTGAAAATAGGAACTACATTAGCGATTCTCCAGTCATACGGTACAACCCTCGAGTTTACAGATTCATTAAAAATCCTCGTTAAAGGGCTGGCAATTTCATGAGCCAGTTCCTTTAGTATCCTCGGATGGAGATTGTCCAGGCCCCCCGATTTAGTCGCATCCAGCAGCTCAAGTTTGGCTTCTACCTCAGGTATGGTAATTTCCACATTCATGACCTTGTTCCCATTAGCTTCCCTATCTCTACCCCCCAGCTCAACTTCACTCTCATTGAAAACAGATGCAAAGTACTTATTTAGACATTCAGCCATGCCTAGATTATCCTTGACCTCCACCTCATCCTCAGTTTTTAGCGGTCCCACTTCTTTCTTTGTTTTCTTCCTATTTATGTGGCTAAAGAACCTTTTACTATTGGTTTTAATTCCCTTTGCAAGGTCCAGCTCAGATTGACTTTTTGCCTTTCTCTCTCTATCTCTACATGTTCTGACCTCAAAAAGGTAGCTTTCCTTGCTGATCTCTCCCCTTTTCCACTCCTTGTAGGCTCTGTGCTTCCTCCTAATCGCCTTTCTGAGATGCTTAGACATCCAGCTTGGTCTACAGCTCTTGCCTATGAATTTTTTCCCCTTCCTCAGAATGTAGGCTTCAGATAGTTCATGCAACTTTGATTTGAAGTGATTCCAAGCCTCTTCTACCTTTACATTCCTGAGTTTTTCTGTCCAGTCCACTTCCCCAACTAATTCCCTTAATTTTCTAAAGTTAGCCTTTTTAAAGTCAAAGATCCTGGTCGCTGATTTATTTTTGTTTATCCTTCCAATTAGTTTGAACTGAATTAGCTCATGGTCACTTGAACCTAAGTTGTCCCCTACAACCAGTTCGTCTATGAGGTCCTCACTACTCACCAGTACTAAATCTAAGATGGCATCTCCTCTCGTTGGTTCGGTAACCATTTGGAGAAGGAATTCATCAGCTATCATATCCAGGAAAAACTGGGCCCTCTTATTACTTCTAGCACACGTCCTCCAGTCTATATCTGGGAAGTTAAAGTCTCCCATAATCACACAGTTCCCAGTAGTATTAACTTCCTTAAGAGCCTCAAAGAGGTCCCTATCCATGTCTAAATCAGATCCCAGGGGTCTGTAACAGACTCCAAGCACCATTCCAGGAAAAACTTTAGTAGCTTTTTTCCCCAATGTGATTTTTACCCAGACTGATTCTGTCTTGTTAATGTCATCGCTTTGAATTTCCCTGCAGTCTATCTCCTCATTGACATACAATGCCACTCCCCCACCTTTGCCTTTATATCTGTCTTTCCTAAAAAGCACATAGCCTTCCATACCTGTACACCAGTCATGACTACTATTCCACCATGTTTCAGTTATCCCTATAATATCTGGTCTCACTTCCTCTACCAGTAGCTCCAGCTCCTCCATTTTGTTATCCAGGCTTCTCGCGTTAGTATATAAACATTTTAGTTTATGCTGCTTGGCCTCGCTCATGTTCTTTGCCTGATTCGGCAGAGTCATTTCACAGACAATATGACTCACTAGACTGGCATTTACACTACTCCTCCTCCTCGTAACCCTCATGCCGCTTCCTATTTCTGTGTCCTTTCTTATTTCATTTTCCTCCTTCTCAACACTAATATCAGGTGCGGAGATTATTCGGGCATCTCCCAACCATCTCCCCTAACTCTCTAGTTTAAAGCTCTCTTGATCAGTTGTGCTAATCTCCCCCCTCCCAGAAGTCTGTTTCCCACCCTACTCAGGTGCAGTCCATCCCAGGAGAACAGTCTTCTGTCCATGAATGCCTCCCAGTGACCATACATGCCAAAGCCCTCCTTATAGCACCACTGCCTGAGCCATCTGTTTATCATCAGGGTCTTCTCACACCTTTGTTGTCCTCCTCTAGGGACAGGCAGAATCCCACTAAAGATCACCTGAGCTTCTATTTCCTTGAGAGTCCTCCCCAGCTTGGCATAGTCACCTTTGATACTTTCCGGTGAGAATCTACCTACATCATTTGTACCCACATGCAGGACAATCAGAGGATTCTTTCCAGCTCCCGTTAAGATCCTCTTCAGCTTCAGATCGATGTCCTGTATCTTTGCACCCGGCAAGCAGCATACCCTTCTGTTCTCGGGATCAGCTCTGGTTATAGGCCTGTCTGTCCTTCTCAACAGGGAGTCCCCAATCACATACACTTGCCTTTTCTGGGCACCAGTGCTATTCACTAGCCTATCCCCACTGCGTTTCGGTCGCAAGTCCTCAGTCCTCCTGCTTTTCTCTGCAATCCTATGCATCCGCTCCCGCGTCCTTCTAGGGCTTTTAATGGGAGGAATCTCCACTGGCTCATCCCCTCTTTCAATAGGACTAGCTGCTCTTCTCTTTTTCCTTGCACTCCCAACATCAGTCACTACATGCTCTGCTCCTTCATTTGCTAACCCAGCAAACCTGTTTCTGAGCTCTATTTCTCCTTCGCTAGCCCGTCTTTTCCTCTGCCAACTTCTCACAGTCACATACTTCCACCGGCTACTTTCATCTGGTATTGTGCCCTCACCGTCTGATGGTCCTGCTTCCATCTGCAAGTTTGGCATTTCTCATAAAACCTCCTCACGTCTGCTCCATCAGTTGTTCAAAACCCCTTCTAAACTCAATGAGAGTTTCCACCTGCATCTCTAACCCCCGAATTTTCTTCTCCATCATAGAATCATAGGGTTGGAAGGGACCTCACGAGGTCATCTAGTCCAGCCCCCTGCTAAAAAGCAGAACCACTCCCCCTAAATCACCCCAGCCAGGGTTTTGTCTAACCGGGCCTTAAAAATCTCCAAAGATGGAGATTCTACCACCTCTCTAGGTAACCCATTCCAATGCTTCACCACCCTCCTAGTGAGAAAGTTTTTCCTAATATCCAACCTTGACCTCCCCAGCTGTAATTTGAAACCATTGCTCCTTGTTCTGTCCTCTGTTACCCTCGAGAACAGCCTACCTCCCTCCTTTTTGGAGCACCCCTTCAAGTAGTTGAAGGTTGCTATCAAATCTCCCCTCAGTCTTCTCTTCTATAGACTAAATAAGCCTAATTCCTTCAGTCTCTCCTCATAAGTCATGTGCCCCAGCCCCCTAATCATTTTCATTTTCCCTCTGCCGTCGGGGAAAGCAGTGTGACATGCTCTCCATGGCTCCCTTCTTCACCCAGGGAAGGGGCACAGGGGGTCAGAGGATGCCCCGGCTGCCAGTGATCTGCAACAACCTGGGCAGTGGGGCTCCTGCTCTCACATTCTCCCTCCCCTCTCCACACCCCCCTGCCCTAAAGTGTCCCCCACCCACTCACATCTACTCCAGCCTCCTTTCCCCAGCCACATAACGCCGCTGTCCCCCAATTCCCCATACACTCCTTACTGCCCATTTCATCACCTGTCACCTCCTCCAACCCCTCACATCCCTTCCCCCTTCCCCCGCTCTGGTTCAGTCCCTCTCCAGCCCCCTTGCAGCTCTGGCTCTCAGGGGTCAAAGTCCCCACCCTGCAAAGGAAGGCAGCGAGCTTCAGTTTCCCTGGGCAGGGGCAGGGGAGGAATTGCACACAGCTCAGCTGGGAGCAGCCTGCAGTCGAACCCTCCCCCTGCAGCCAGGGGGTGTCACCAGGAGGGTAGGCTACCTGAAGCAGGGTGGTGGTAAGGTTTCGTCTACATTCCCTCCTAGTGCTCCCTCCCAGGGACCAGGGGCCAGGGCTAGATTATTGTGGGGTCCCCCTTAGCCCGGGGCCCTGGGCTATAGCCCTTAAAGCCCCTGCATTAATCCGGACCTACTGGAGGTCACTGGGACGAGAAAACATTTCAAAGCTTCATTGGACTCTAAAGAGACCCAGCCAGGGCTGTCTCTAAACCGAACAGTTTGGTGCCTGCAGGGAAAGTAACAAATGGTGCGTCTACACTGGCAAGTTAGCTCCACTTAAGCCTCCTTAAGTCGACCTAAACAAAGCCACGTCCACACTGGGCTTTTATTAAGTCAACTTAAGAGCTTATTGGGTCATCAGGTTTCTTCTTGGGCCCATTGTACCTGGGAGCTTCCTTAACATTAAGGACACAATGGTTGGAGACAGCCTGACTGGGGTGTTTCCCCAGAATCACACAAGTTAAAGTATAGATATAAGAACCATATTCCTAACTTCTAATACAAATACAATTCCTATACATAAACTATATAATCATTCCCAGCAAATTACTACCTTTCTATTGATACCAAACATGACATACTTCCTATGGATTATAGCACTTATATTAATAGAAAATAATATCATAAATGCTTCCCTAAATCCGGACAGCGTCACACCCTGCCCACATGCCCTATCAGGGTCCCTGTCCCCCTTTGCCCCATTGTACACAAGGGGTGCCCCCCCTGCCACCATGGACCTGCCCGAGGTCCCCCTAGCCCCTAGAAGTCGACCTTGGCGTCCAGTGTGGATGCTCTAGGTCGACTTTGTAAGTTCCCCTTTAAGTCGACTTTAATTTTAAGTGTAGACTCACTAAGTCGACTTAGTTAAAGTTGACTTAAAATTACAAGTGTAGACATAGCCTAAGTCACTGTCATAAAACTACACTGACCGAGGCATCAATTCCATTTTCTCTTCTTGCACATCTCCAAAGAACCTGAATGATCAATTAAGTGCAGTGAAAAAATTGCGTAACACCAGACTCCTGCGTGCCGAATATGGCAAATGAATGCACACATTTCTGACGTTTTTAGATTGTTATTTTTAATGATGTCTGTAAATAGTTGACCATGTTAGAAAACAATCAACTTCAGAACTTCATTTCCGTAAACTAAAAGGCAGAGTTGGCAATGGACACTAAGAACCGTTTCCCCCAGCTATGATCTGCCACAGGGCTTAGAAGAACAAAAAAGGAGTCTTGTGGCACTTTTAAAGACTAACAAATTTATTTATCGCATGAGCTTTCATTTGGGCTTAGAAAGACAATGTAATACAACTTGCAGAAGCAGCCCTATATCAAGCTAATGAGGTGAATGGAAACCTCCCACTATTATTAATTTGCACCAGAGGGGGCAGGAACTAAATGATTTGCATTTCACCAGCCCAGAAGCTCACCATAGCAGACATTACCTTAAAGACAGAGGCAGAATCCTTGTTGCCTATTTACTTGGCAGCTGCTGGAAACAAAATTTTGTGTGGTCACCATCACAACAATCCAGTTAACTGAACCCTAAACAAACCCATCCAGGGCTGTGTTTCCACTGAATGGTTTGGTGACTGGAGGAAAAGTAACAAACTGTTGCATGTTGACTCCTTAATGGGAGAAACAACCCTTAACATTCCTCTGACTGTTCCAGGACAGGGCTGGACAGAACAGCGCTTCATGGGAAACTCCAGGGCTGGGCAGAGTGTGAAATCAAGTCACCTACCAGTTCCTGAGCAAGGCAGATGACAACCCCAGAGATTGCAGGCCGGCACCCAGATCCAAAGTGTTGGTGCTGAGTGTGGGAGTCCCATGCAGCAGAAACGGAGGCCACGGCACTGTGAGCCATTTGCGATTGCAGGGTTAGAGCTGCCCCCGTGTTCCACTTAAAAAATGGAAATCAGCAGGATCTTATTCAGGGGATAAGGCAACATGCCACATTTGTTATGAGGAATAGAGTTATGTGAATATCTAGTACCTGCACCCACATTCACGCCCCCACAAACAATGTTCTGCTATTGGTCATGTATAATTACCCATCCTAATTGTTGCTAGTGATCATAGAAATCATTGTTCTGCTTTTTAGCAGGGGGTTGGACTAGATGACCTCGTGAGGTCCCTTCCAACCCTATTATTCTATGATTCTATAGCTTTCGCTGCTGTTTGCAGCTCATGGCTACGTGGGTAGGGAAGGGGGGCATGAGGAAAAGTGGGGTCTCTGTCTGGTGCACAGGTTCCCACCAACGCTCTTCGATGTTACGTAGAACATTACACAGAGTGAAGAAGTCTCACCCATCTTTTTTATCTTTTTGTTCTGATGGGAGTTCATAGATGTAGCTGTGTTATACAGCCGCCGGATACTGCCTGACCAGGACTCATCAGTTAATGGCAGATGTGACTTTGATCTTGTTTGGGATGGGGCTTTTTGTCCATTTCTTTTCAGGGTGGATTCTCTGCTTTTACAATGTTTGTCTGCATTGTTCTCCAGCCACTAAGGTGGTCCTGGCAGTTTCTCAAGAGATAGGCTGGCATTGGGCACTGATCCCATCACGCACACACCCCTCATTCACATACCCAAACGAAGTTCACGCATCTAAACGAAGTACAGCAAAACTTAGTATAGGCAATACAAAATGGAGTAAGCCATTTAAAAACAGAGTTAATGATTGCAATATAGATCCCATCAGACTTTGTGATGTTAAACAAGTGAACCAATGATAATAGTCTTTATATAGGCATTATTTGAGGTAGAAATTCTTGTTTGAACCAATTCTATGATGTGAATTCATCGTTAACACTTCACCAGTCAGGATATGACAAATCTTTAAAGTGAAAAGGGATTTAAATCCTTCCTGGGAAATCTACAGTTTTATTATTTCCAACCTTGCAGGTCACAACTCAGCCTCACAAGGCTCCAGACGAGCCCAGAAATTGGATTTCAGTTTGAAATGTTCCAACACCACAATTGAAGAAGGCAAAAGACCTATTTGGGCACAGACAGAGAAAAGGTAACACAGCCTGCCTGAGAGACTCAGGGTGATTCGTTCCGCTGAATTAAGCCAGTCGAGAGTGTGACACAGAGAAGTCTATGGTGTGGGGTGCTCAGCCATTTACAAATGTTGTTCTACTTTTCTCCTAGGACAGGCCGGGGGATCCTGGTGAATTCCACAGAGATGGGTTGGGGAGATGTTTCTTGCATTCTTTTGTGCAGGGTGGGGTGGCAAAGACACAATCTGGCGTCAAAAGGCAACTCAGGGATATACTCAGGGTCAGTTTGACTAGGAAGAGCTGGAGGGTAAGAGGAAATGTGGTAGCTAATCTCAATCATTTCTGTACCATAGATGGTCTCTGGAAAGTTGATACTGCAGAGGCATAAGTGGGGATCTCTAGGCCTCCCATGAAATGCCCAGTGGAAATTTGTCCCGCTCAGTGGTACTCTCTGAATGCAGAGGGAGAAGGGGCAGAAAGATAAGAGGCCACATTTCTCTATCCTTGTTCTCTCCTTTCTGCTTGGCACGCAAGCCCCAAACACTCTATAATCCCAGCACCCAGCTCAACCAAACCCAATTATTTCATCTCCAGTTCCCTGCCCCAAACCCATCCCTCCTGATTCCTCCATGCTTCACCCACCAGAACCCAGTACCGTAGGGGAACAGGAGGAGAGGTGCTGGCCTCCAGGGAAGCTCAATCTGGATGAAATATATTCAGGTAAATGGGAGATCTCCTCATCTCCACGGCAGAGGGAGCCCATCTGGGAAGGGAATGGAAAGGGGGGAACTTCAGCCAGGCAGGGGAGGGGTCGGAAGGAGTTTCTCTCTCTCTCCCTTTACCTACCTGTGGCCCATCAGCTCAGGAGCCAGGGGGAAGGCAGGACTAATCTGTACTGCTGCCGTCCCCTACTCAGGGTTTGCTTAGACCAGGCAAAACCACAGGATCATTGACAACCTGATGTCTCCTCACCCCACTGAAGGAAAACTGGATCTTTGGATATCAAATGCCCCAGATGAGTGGGGATATTATGAAACGGATTTTTTACTATGTCCAGTTGAGGAACTGAGAGAATTTGGCTGCTGTGCAGAGGAGTCTCTCATGTCCAATATGCTCTCAGCTCCACTTGGACCATTTTCAATATTGAGGACATCACAGAGGTTTTGTCTGTGCATAGATTTGGTGATCCCTGATACTACGGGTACATCAAATAAAACTTCCCCCAAATTCAAGGTCTCTCTGCTGTGTAGTTCACTGAGGTATGAATTCGGATTGAATCTTTTCTTGCAGTCCAGCTATTGGGTCTCTCACACCTTTGTGGATTCTCTGATGTTTGTGAAACTTTTCCCACAGTCCAAGCACTTACAGGGTTTCTCTCATGTGTGAATTCCCTGATGTGCAACAAGGCCTGATCCCCGTGTGAAACTTGTTCCACAATCTAGTCACTTCTGGGGTCTCTCTTCTGTGTGGATTTTCTTATGTTCAGTAAGGGCTGATCTTTGTTTATAACTTTTTCCACAGTTCAGGCACTTATGGGGTCTCTCCCCTGTGTGGACTCTTTGATGAATAGTAAGGTATGATCTCTGCAAGAAACCTTTCCCACAGTCCAAGCATTTATGGGGTCTCTCTCCTGTGTGGATTGCCTGATGTGCAACAAGAACTGATCTCCGTGTGAAACTTTTTCCACAGTCCAAGCACTCATGGGGTGTCTCTCCTGTGTGGATTCTCTTATGTTCAATAAGATATGATCTTTGTTTGTAACTTTTTCCACAATCGAGGCACTTATGGGTTCTCTCTCCCTTGTGTACTCTCTGATGTCTAATAAGCTCAGATTTACGTTTGAAACTCTTCTCACAGTCAAAGCACTTATGGGGTCTCTCTGCTGTGTGGATTTTCTGATGTGAAATAAGGTCTGATCTCCGTTTGAAATTCTTCCCACAGTCCAAGCATTTATGGGGTCTCTCTCCTGTATGCATTGCCTGATGTGCAACAAGGCCTGATCTTTGTGTGAAACTTTTCCCACAGTCCAAGCACTTATGGGGTTTTTCTCCTGTGTGGATTCTCTGATGTGTAACAAGAACTGATCTGTTTGTGAAACTTTTCCCACAGTCCAGGCACTTATGGAGTCTCTCTCCTGTGTGGATCACCTGATGTGAAACAAGGTCTGATCTCCGTGTGAAACTTTTCCCACAGTCCAAGCACTTATGGGGTCTCTCTCCTGTGTGGATTCTCTCATGCCTAATTAGTGTTGACTTCCAACTGAAACCTTTCCCACACTCAAGGCACTGATAATGTTTCTCACCCCTGTGGCTTCTCCCATGCTTTTTAAGGTGTGAGCTGTTACTGAAGCTCTTCTCACAGTCCATACATTGAATGGGTTTCTCTCCCATATGGACTGTCTTATGTATAATTAGAAGTGATCTCAGACGGAATCGTTTCCCACACTTGAGGCATTCGAAGGGTACTTTGTGGGTTGTTTGCTGGGCTGTGGTTTCCTCAGGATCCTTGACTCTTCTCCCAGAGTTAATACATTCATCCTTTTTCTTCTTTGGGTGGTTTCTTGAAAGCCTCTCTGACCTGTACTGATTTCCCTGGTCTTCTCCCTGTTCTAAGCACTGGGAACAACTCCCATCAGCTTTTCTCAAAAAGTTCCCCTGTGGCTCTCCTTCCCCAAGACTTTCCTGGTGTTGATTCCTCTCTTTGCTGTCATTCACTATCTCATCACCTGATGGGAGAGAGAGAGAATTCAGACACTTAATCCTTGTGTCAGGGAGAAAAAGGAATAGTACAAATGGAAAATACAACACATGAAGCTGGGAATACTGAGCAATCAGATTCTGCCTCCACATCTCACCAAAGCACTCACAGGGCAGTCAAGTTGGGAAAGAAAACCCTTCACTAAATAAACAGGTGGGAAACCATGAGTGATATCTACTGTCCATCAACCAGGACATGGGTAAAATGAGGAGGAACTTGCTCACACCACACTTTTCCTTCGCTTCTGTGTCAATCCTCACCAGTATGGCTGTCTGTTGGGATCTCCCTTTCCTCGCAGGCCTGGAGATCGGGTACCCACAGGTCCTCCCCTCTTTCAAGGCAGGCAATCAGTTCAGGTTTGGGAATGGAAAATCCTGCTTGGGAGAGAAATCAGAGAAGATCAGGGCGCATAGAGTATCGGCAGCATATTTAGCACAAAGATCGTTTCATGAATCTGTTCCTTGCTGTGCTATGGAAATGTGGAATCCAAGGCTATGTCTACACTGGCAATTTAAGTCGACTTAAGGAGGCTTAAGTCGATTTAAATTAAGTTGCGTCCACACTAGGCTTTCATTAAGTCGACTTAAGAAAATCCTTAAGTCGACTTAATGAAAGCTTAAGTTGACTTAGTAACTACCATTCATTAGGTCAATTTAAGCCTCCTTAGGTTGACCTTAAGCCCAGCATAAGTCCACTTTGTTAACTTGACCTAAGGGCAGTTAGGTCCATTTAACAAAGTGGACTAAGTCGACTTAAAGTGTTGCCACTTTGCTAAGTCGACTTAATAAGGTCAACTTGACTTAAAGTCGACCTTATTAAGTCAACTTAAAGTCAACCTAACTTTTCCTAGTGTAGACATAGCCCAAGAGGATGGGGAAATGGTCCCTGAGCCCTCTGGGGAGAAGCAGATGTCTGGGGTGATGGGTGGAATTGTCCTGTCCTCACTAGGAGTTCCCAGGATCTGTGTGCTCTGGAGACCTTGTTGACACAGACACAGTTCTGGAGTTAAACCCTGCCTGTTTCTAAACCTGCAAAGCCCAGAACCCTCCCAAAGGCTGGAGCCAGTCCCAGGAAGGGAGGTGAAGAGGGATTCTGTGTGTGAGTGACAAACCAGACAGACAGGACAATCCACGGCTTCTGCCCCCTTGAAAGATGGAGGGATGGAGATGAGATAGCACATCCAGTAGGTTTTGACACTCTGCCCCATAGCAGGGAGTACAGAAATACAAATCTCTCTCACCGTGTAGCTGTGGATTATAGAACTGATTCGCCTCCAATCTATCCAGGGAAGGACCTGACCAGATTCAGCAATGCAGACTCCAGGGCACAGGAATTCCTTACCCAGTGACGTCACATTCTCATAATTTTCTCTCATGACATCCTCATAGAGGGCTTTCTGCCCGAGGTTCAGCAGAGTCCCCTGCCCCTGGGTGAAATACACAGCCACATCCTCGAAGGTCACCGGCATCTGAAACAACAAATGTCTCCACTCAGCATCTGCTGCCCCAGCCACAATACAGAAGGAGAATAACATTTTAAGCTGGACACTAAGCCTCTGACAGAGCCACGGGTCGTTAAGGAATGGTGTTGCTGCCAGTCTGTACTTTTAATGGATTTCATAGGACTAACTATTTCATAGGATATTGCACTTTCCCCAAAAAAATTTTAAAGAGACATCTTTGAATACACTTTGGCTGTAAAAAGTTTTTGACAATGCAGAAAGGCAGCTGTGTTGCAAAGATGGTACGTGGTGGCTCAGGTTTAACAAATATAATATGCAGAAGAATCAGCTTAGTGAAAACAGTGGCTAAGGCCTCGTACACACTAGAAAGTTTAGTGGCCAAAGCCCGCTGTTGCTGACAAGTCCATCATACACACATGAATGATCTTTTTGTTGGTAAAACTGCTTTGTTTTGCCGAGAAAATAATACCACCTGTACAAGAGGCATCGCGCCTTTTCCACAAACATTTTGTTACAAGAGTCAGTGTGTACACTGACACGTTAAGCATCCTCCAGCAATGTCCCAGAATGCCAATCCTGACCACTCTGGTCTTCCACTCTGCAGCAACTAGCCCCTCCCTCTTGTAAGTCCCGGGAGTTTTTGAATGCTCCTGATTTCACTGTTTGTTTAGCATGGAGAGCTAGCGTGTCTGTTCCCAGGTGACAATGATGGCTCCACGCAGCAAACACTCCCCTGCCTGGAGCACAGCTGACCTGCTGGACCTGATCAGCATCTGGGGAGAGTCTGCCATGCAGTCCCAGCTCCGCTGCAGCAGAAGGAATTTTGACCAGATTTCTCGTGCCCTGGCGGAGAAAGGCTGTGAGAGGGACATGCTTCAGTGCAGGAGCTGAGGCAGAACTACCATAAAGCCAGGGAGGCAAACTGGCTCTCTGGCTCAGCGGCCGCTACATGCCAATTTTACAAGGAGCTAGAAGCCATCCTCTGCAGGGACCCCACATCCACCCCGAAGACTCCGATAGACACCTCCGCAGCACGAGATCCAACAAATAGTGGCGTAAACCCTGACAAGGAGCTGATCAATGAAGAAGTGGAGCTGGAGGATGACCCAGAGCCAGGAAGTGGAGCAGAAGAGATTGGGAGTCAGGAGCTCTTCCCCACACCCCAGCCATGCAGCCAGCCCCAGCCATGCAGCCAGCCCCAATCCTTCAGCTGCAGTGCTCTGAAGGTGGGAGAGGGGAGCTCTGGTGTTTGCTAAGCTGATGCTGCTCTGATTGGGAGGTGACCCTTGTACTTAAAAACACAGTGGCACGAGGGGCGGAAGTGTGCTGGAGTAGCTGTGTTTGCATATGGCTTCCCATTCTTGAGTGCATCCACACAACACCAATGTTCCCTCTAAGGTTTGGCGGCTTGTGTGCAAAATTTTCAACCCGTGTGAAAACTTCTTCTGAAAATGTTTTTTTGTGAAAACTCATGCGACAGAAATTACTGAAAAATATAGAATGAAAAATTAATAAAAGTTATTTAAAATGGGGTTTTATTAATAATTTAAATGTATTTTATGCTTACGTGACATTATATCTTGTCAAAGAAGAGAGGCAAAGAAGAAAAGGGGTGGTAGGGGAGTGTGGAGACAAAGGCCATGGTGACAAGAGAGGGGAGGGGTGGGATGGCTGGCAGGGGAGCGTGGCAGGGCAGGGGAGAATATAGGAGCATAGCAGGGCAGGGCAGGGGGTGGCAAGGAAGGGAAGGGGAGAGGTGGCGTGGCAGGAGAGAACGTGGGGAAAAGGGCAGGAGTGCAGCTCCCCCCCCCCCCAGCACCTGACAGTGCCCAGCCCTCCACTCCTGACCCCCCCCTTCCGCGATTATTGCCCGCTCACAGCTCCTTCCGTGATCCTCGCCCGTCCACAGAAAGAAAGAAAGAAAGAAAGAAAGAAAGAAAGAAAGAACAGGAAGGAACAAGGCAGCCCCAGAGCACATATAATTAAAATAAACCTCAGGAGAGTATAGACATAGCCAAAAAGTAATTCAGTGAAGTACATCCCAGTGAGAATCGTCCTCAGTTTTCTTTTCTTTTCTTTCAAATATGAGGCCCCAGGCAACCCAACTCTTTCCCCACAGAATTCTTTCCCCACAGAATTATTTTGGCTTGTTTTCTGAATAATGGCCATATGCAGATTTGATTCCGTTGCCTTAAGGGGTTTTGGGCTTTTTTCTCATTACAACAGGTGATGCTTTCTTTTTACTTCACCTACCTCTAATACGCTGTTTTCCACTGTTTGAATCTAAACAACTGCTTTGATTTGCTGTAACAGTCTGACCTGATCCTATGTCTTATACTTCCCTGCATTTATTTTCCTCCCATTCTGCAATTTCTCCATCTTCAAGTGTTGGACAATGTGGGATTTTCTCCCACAAAAGCTCATGCAATACATAAATTTGTTAGTCTTTAAAATTACCACAAGACTCCTTGATTTTTTTCTTAAATGGGTGACTGGCAGCTTGGCAGAGAGGGATCATGGGTGTAAAAAGGTTCTGGGGACTTTAAAAAAGTTGTGTTGTGGCAAAGAATGGCAGCTAATTTAAAGACAAAAGAGTCTTGTGGCACTTTTAAAGACTAACAGATTTATTAATCGCATGAGCTTTCGTGGGAGAAAATCCCACTTCGTCAGACGCTTTGAAGATAGGAAAGTTACAGAGTGGGAGGAAATTAAATGCAGGGGAGTGTATGACATAGCATCAGGTCAGGCTGTATTTAATTTCCTCCCACTCTGTAACTTTCCTATCTTCAAAGCGTCTGACGAAGTGGGATTTTCTCCCACGAAAGCTCATGCGATTAATAAATCTGTTAGTCTTTAAAAGTGCCACAAGACTCTGTTGTCTTTCTACAATAGACTAACACGGCTACCCCTTTGGAATTTAGCTAATTTAAAGTCACACCTAGAATGCTGTCTAAATTGTGCTAGTCACAACCCACCTCACAAGGTGGTTAAAGGAAACTTAATGAAGTAAATCCCATGAGGACCTTAAAAAAGAATACAAATGAACTACATAGGGCCTCTGCCGAAGAATCGTAAGAGGAATCAGTTTATACTAACAGTGGTAAATATCTTTAGCGGGTGGTTGATGCATTCCCTATAAGGTAGAATAACAGCCCAGAAACTAATTAAAATAAAGTATTCACTTGTTGGAACATCCCACAGGTAAACAGATTCCAACCAAGGAGCCCCTTTTCGATCAGATCTGATGGGTGAGCTCACAGCACTCACTGGAATCATACAGCTGTTCCACATTACTTATCCCTGCAGGCTGCGGAACAAATCGAATGTGGGAACCACAATATCAAAAGTAAACGGGGGGGGGGGGAGGTAAAAATAGAAAGGAAAAACTGGTCGCAATTGTCACCCTTTATTTTAATAAAAATAAGGGCCCCCAAAACTCCCCATATAAGGCTCTTATGGAAAGCTCATGGAACAGTGGGAAAACGTATTCAACCCAGTACCGGCGGAGGTCACTACATATGGGTTAACATAAAATGGATTTTATCCCAACTGATCATGTATAGCAGATGGTGGCCAAATTGGTCAAAATTATAAAAGGGAAATAAATTATTTTCATTAAAACTTGACTGTCTCCAAATGTACGGTGTTTTAGTACAGTTTGTGTAAGAGAAATGGAAGTAGTGTTAGTAATGTTAAGCAAACGTAGACGGTAAGTGTTGTTTATCTTTGTTTTAAAGTCTTTTTGTTTGTTTCTTTGAATTTGACTCAGTTGTCTTGGGGTTAAACAGGGACTATGGACTTTTCTCGCATTACAAGTGAATTGACCTCCCCCTCCTCTATGTGCTGTTCCCCAGTGTTTTGAATCCTAACACCTATTTTGATTTGCTGTTACAGCCTGACCTGATGCTATGTCATACACTCCCCTGCATTTAATTTCCTCCCACTCTGTAACTTTCCTATCTTCAAAGCGTCTGACGAAGTGGGATTTTCTCCCACGAAAGCTCATGAGATAAATAAATCTGTTAGTCTTTAAAAGTGCCACAGGACTCTGTTGTCTTAATAACAAGAGAACCTGATCTGGGCAGGGACAGTCAAAACCAAAACAGTAAAGAAAATTCTGAATCGGGGAAGTCAAATTCAAGAGTTGCAAAAATCTAACACAGGACTCGTGGGCATCACAAAATTAGGACCAAGCTTGTATCAAAGGAAACTAAGCAGAAGAATTTGGTGTGCTCGGACAACCGAAGGACCAGTAATGCAGTGCCCTCAGGGAAGTTGGATGGCTTTCTTAAGTCACTCCTTACAATAGTACCAATTAAAGGGGACCGAAATCCACTTTTGGAATGCTGGAACCAGATGTCCCCTGATTTCAATGTGATTAGTCCTGCCATAATGAGGGTACCTGGAAGCAAGTTCCAATAGCACAAGAAAATTTAATTTAACTGGTTTGCAAAATGCAATCCTACAGGTGGTGTGAATGCCAAGCTAGAAGAATCCAGACCTGAAATGGCCACAGCCTAGAGCCAAAAACGTTCCCCAAAGAACAAATGTGTGAAAATAAGAGAAATCCAAACTCTTTAGTAGCTCCCACGTGTTGGGAACAATTACTTTTAACAACGCTTGGTTTTTTTTTGTTTGTTTGTTTTTTTAAAAGTCCTGGTACTCATATCTTAATAGTAAATTTGAAAAACCCCTCTCCCACCCCTCTTCTTCCTGTCCCACCCCTCTTCTTCCAGCAGGGCGCTCCTTTTCCCTGGCAGCAGGGCTGGCAAAAAAGGGTGCTGTACTCCACACCCGTGTACTGACATCCAAAAAGCACTGATTTTAACCCTTGGGAACATCACCAAGTCCCTTAGGGGGGAATTGGTGGGGAGTGTAAAAAGTATCCAGTGGGGAGAAGTCAGCAGCCAGGTCCAAGGAACCCCCGAACCATTCATTTTGTAACCCTTCTATGGGATACCCACTAGGAGTTATAGCCTCCTGGATTAAAAGGCTAATCTAGCAAATGTACCAATGTAGCAAAGCAATTAAAAAGTTATTGGCCCTTCAAATCTACCTGGCAAACAACCCTCAGGGAATGTATGCTAGCCCAGAGCAGGATTCATGCAGGGGCTTTAGGGGCTGCAACCCAGGACCCCAGATTAGGGGCCAGGGGAGGGGCAGGTCCCCACAAAAATCCAGACTTGGCCAGCTGGCCCCTGCTCCCAGGGAGGCACTGCTTGGAGAGAATGTAGGAGAAACTTGCTCCTTCCCCTGCTCCAGATATCTTCCCTTCCAAGCCAAACCCCTGGCTGTGGGGGCGAGGTTGGCTCCAGGCTGAGCTGACTGTGAATCCGACCCCACCCTTTCCCAGGGAAGCTGCTGCCAGCTGCCTTGTTTGCAGGGCAAGGAGTGGGAGCTCGACTCCTGGGAGCCAGAGCTGCAAGGGGGCTGGAGGGATGGACCGGGGTGGACAGGGATGAGGGGCTGGAGGAGCTGACAGTGATGAAGGGGGCAGGAGAGAAGAGAGGCAGGGTGATGAGGCGATGCAGTGGAATCGGGACAGATGCGTTATGTGGTTCGGGGAGGGAGGCTGGAGTAGATGTGAGGGAAGGGGGGGGAAATGGGGAGAGGAGGCTGGAGGGAGAATGTGAGAGCAGGAGCCCCACGGCCCTGGCTGTTTCAGTTTATTGGGGGCCAGGGTGTCCTCAGACCCCCTCCACCCCTGCCCTGGGCGCAAGGAGGGAGCCACAGAGAGCCTGTCATGGCCGCCCCACTGCTCCCACAGCAGGGGGAGAATGGGACATGGGCTCACTGATTCTTATGGCGCCTGGGCCCTTCTTTGAAAGAAAGTGGGGGTGTCTAGGAGAATATTTTAAGCTGAACACTAGGCCTCTGCCTCAGCCACAGGTTGTTCTGGTAACAGGGTCATGGGCAGGCCTGTAACTCGAATTCCAGTAAAAGTTTTATCTTCTCTTTCCTCGCCCCCCCTTCTCTCAATTTATGCAAAAGGACCAACTAAAACGATCTATCTTCACTCTGCGGCCTAAGATCCTTGGAGGGAACAAGCTCATCACCCTTCTCCCAATTGCCCTCCCTGCTAAATGCCTGGGCAGTAATTTGCAGCCATCGCTGTTTCACAAGATAACATGCCGTAAAGTTAAACGCCTGCACACCAGTGAATAAACCTGTGAACAACCAAGAGAGGAGGGGTTAATTACAGTCCCCACATAATTATTATTAATGTTCATTGCTTCGGTGTTAACATAACCAAAAAAGGGTCTTTGGGGAGTTGTCGTGAATTTCACATGTTTTTAAGCATAAAAGGATTGTGATACCCCTGGCCTGCCCCCTCCTTGCTCACTCAGGGTATCAAGGAGCAAAGAGCAGGCCGTAAAGGGTAACGTTCGACCCAATCCTCCTCTGGGACTCCCTGGGTTCTTCTTCTACAAATCCCACAAGGCATGGTGGAGAAAGGCCAAAAACATAGATGCTCTGGGAAGGCTGGAGTAACAGAATCCCACCCACACCCTCCACAGAGCTGTACTGGGTGCGAACTGAGAGATGGAGGAGGGCTGGGTCTTCTCCTTTACAGGGCTGGCCCAAGGGTTTTAGGCGCCCTAGACAAGCTATGATTTTGGCGCCCCCCCTCACACATGTTATAAGAGATAACATATGTAAAAAATTCTCTTCCATCTAATCTGGTGCCCCTTAAAGCCTAGCACACTCAGCAACCGCCTAGTTCACCTATATGACTGAGCTGACCCTGCTCCTTTATCACAGGCCTATTAGCCTCAGGCTTACACAGGAAAGTGGAGCTGCTTTGAACAGAAGACAGGGATGGGAATCCTGGCAGCTTCCCTTCCCGTTACACAGCAGCCTCTGGCTAATGGGTTCAGGCTCCAGCACCGGGAGACTGGAAAATGTTCCCAGCCCTGTGCAGGGGGCTGTTTCCTGTTTCAGAAATGAAGGCATTTTTACCCCCTGCCAAAGGTCTGCTCAGAAAATTAGCAGGTTGATCACACCAGCTTTTTTCTCCCCCTCAGCAGCTCCCTGAAAATCTCCTACCTGAGTTGTCTCCACTGCAGCCATTCTCCTGGGGAAGAAGAGATGATCTGGAGCGAAACCTGGATGTGATTCTTCAGTCTGTCAGGGTGAGCAGGGAGAATGGGACAGTGGACATTTAGAGTAGTGGGACCCTGCACCCCACTTTGTTTTCGCTCCCTTCCACCCCCCAACACGGTCAAGAAAAAGCATATTCTCTATCTCCCTGTTTTCCATTCCTTTTTTTCTTCATCCTCCTTCTATATTATAAGTAATTGGAAGTAAATGAAAATAAAGTGAAGTATCTTAATTGGTTTGTAGTCTAACTTTTTTTCCCCACAGACCACTTGAAAATTGCTGAGGGTCTCAGCAAACCACTTAATGATCTTTTCAAATGTTGTTTGTACTGTTGACTAACTACTGTAAAGCGCTTGGGATAAAAGCACTTTATTAAAAACCAAAAAAACATAAAAACTTCTCCTTGGTCTGCCTGAATGGAGATCTCAGACCACAGTTGGAGAATTTTTGGTCCAGCTGAAAGCTTGTATTTCCATTGTGCTAACGTGCAAAGCTTAAAAATAAAGGGCATAGATGACGGCTGGTGTTGGGTGAGGTGATCAAGGCCCAATACAGAGGAACATCACCTGTCAAGAGGCCTCGCAGGCCAGATGGGAAGGTGCATCATAGATAATGGGGCTGACAGTGAGAAGGGCCCTGCCCCGTAGAGACTGGGGGCATGTGGCCACTGCCAGAAAAAGTGTCTGAGTCTGTGCATCCTTGCAATGCATGGCCTGGGCAGGAGGCCTGAGACATGGGAGGAACAGACTGCGAATAACCCTCACACCTCTATGTGTGCTGCCTCTGTTCCAGGGGGGCAGTGTTGGGTATTTGCCTTTAACTTTCTTCTCTTTTCTTTATTTTTTTCATTGGTGGCTGTTTAATAAATTGTATTGCTTTGGACTCTGTGCAATGATTATCTAGACAGGGAAGGGCCCAGTGCAGAGTTAGCCCCCTGGAAGGGGGACACTCTAGCCCCTGCCCTGAATGAGGAGTTGAGCACCTCAAAAATCCAGGGTCCAGCCTTGTTCAGGTTACAAGGACTCTGCCACACAGGAGACTGGGAGGGGAACCCTTGAGGTCAGGGAGGCCTCTGGGTAAAGAGAGTAGAAGTGTGGACTCAGAATCTTTTGCTAACCTGTTCCCCTGGGGTAGTGTATAAACCAGGAAAATTCTCCACAGGAATGGACCCATTCCCCTACTTACACTTAGTTGCTGTTATGCTACTGCTGAAACATTGAACAAATTATGATGCAAATTCTTTGCTAGACAACTTCAAAAAACCACATTTTGCACAGGTTGCAGAATAAGGTCGCAGAATGCAGAAAGCCTGGACCGCTTTGTGACTTGCAACATTTACTAAGTTCAGTCATTTGTCAGTTATGTCCTCAATTTTGTGGCCCACCTGTTTCTGAGGACTCCAAGCCACTGAACGGTCTGTTTCATGTTAAGTCCACTGCTGGAATGGGGAAGTTTCAGAAGGGGCTTGAGCCCATTTCACATCCTGATTTCCTGCCAACCCTGCACTCTGCCATGCCAGGAAAAAACTCAATTTGTCTATTACTATCCAGCCCAGGCCCAGGTCCAGGACCCTCCCCGCAGAACAAACCCACTGGGACACTTTTAAACGCCCCCAGCAACAGCATCACTGAGCCACATGACAGGAAAAGAGCAGAATCAAAGGAATCACTTTGGGGGATTCCCCAAACAGCAGGTTGATGCCCTCCAAGAAGTAGCGCAGTGCTTCAGCAGAGTAACAACTGGCTTTTCCTCTGCCAGCTCCTCACCTGGTTCTCAGGACAGTTGGCTAGCCCTGGGGGATGCAGGAAACAGATCTGCACGGAGCTGGGAACCTCCCTTCTCACTTACTGTTCCTGCTGCCCCTTTTGCTCCCTCCAGTCTCCCTTCCCTCTCTCCTCTCTATCCCTGGGAGAACTGGCTCCTGCCCAAAGGATGTGGAGCTTTGCTCTTATTAGGCAGACTGGCCACTACCACAGGTAACAGGTTTGAACCTTTCTCTGTCACTGAGGGAAGCAGCTTTGGGTCTCATAGACCCCAGGGTCCCTCCCACTCCAGTAGGTCCCTGAAAGGGCCTTTTTGCAGAGGGATTTTTCTGCCCAGTCCCAGCCCTTCTCCCAGGTCTCTCCATCAGTGGGAGACACTGAATCAGTGAAGCCTAGGGTTGACCCAGGGAGCTAGTTGCAGCCACTGGAGACAAACACCCCCTTTCCTTCTCTGTTCTACGTCTCTGCCCTCCCCACCTGACTCAGAGCTTCCCTCTATTCCAGCCTTGTTCCACCCCCTCCCCATAAATTTCCCCACACATCCTGATTCCACTGCATTGCCTCATCCGCCCTTCACCTCACCTGGGAAATGAGGAGTTCTAAGGAAGGTTTTCCCCCCAGCACTAACCCCACTGCAGGAGCAGCAGCTGTTTTGCCTGGGCTTCCATAACATGGGACAAGATGCCGCAGCATCTGAGCAGGGAGCTCAGCTCTAGGGCTCTCCTCCTGGGAGCCGTTCCCTGGTGCAGTCTGGATCACCCAGGCTAGTGCTTTGATCCTGGAAGTCTGAGCGGGGATGAGGGGTGAACAAACTTTGCCTCTCTGCTCCTGGGGAGTTTTGCCTGGAAGTAAAAACAACAGAGTCCTGTGGCACTGTTAAAGACGAACAGATTTATTTATCACATGAGCTTTCGTGGGAGAAATCCCACTTCATCTTCAAAGCGCCTGATGAAGTGGGATTTTCTTCCACGAAAGCTGATGGGATAAATAAATCTGTTAGTCTTTTAAAGTGCCACAGGACTCTGTTGTTTTCCTGCAATAGACTAACACGGCTCCCCCTTTGGAACTTGCCTGGACTTGTTTCAAGCTGTGAGGACACATCTCTGGGAATAGGACACAGAACAGCCTTGTAAGTGTACACACGGCATCATGACCAGCCCACTACTGTAACTACAGTGATCAATGTATCACGAGCCTTCTCCATCTCCCGTGACACACTTCGCACTATATTCCATCACACAATTATACTAGAAGGGTGACTATGGAGGTGCAGAGTGTCCCAGCAGTGAGAGAGGAACAGACACTGGCCTGCTCTGCCTATAACCAGAGCCCTCCAGAGACAGAAACGAGGATTGGGCCCCCCAGTCTGTCCATGCAGCCCCCAGACACAATCGTGCTGGGGCCAATCTCATTTGCCCATCCGTACTCACTCCCTGAGCTCGCTAGCAGTGACTTTGGTCTGAAACCAGAGACGCCAAGATCTGAATCCTGCTCAGAAACCAGACCAGGACCCCACTCAGCCCCAAATGTTCAGGGCCACCTGAAATCATGAGCTTGTCTTTAAAAAAAAAAAATCCTTTAATAACTTGGGAGCAGGATGTGTGGGGGATGGACAAGGCTGTGTCCGGTTATTCACTTTGGGTATAATTCCTCTGCCCACCCACATTCACCACAAAGGTGGGGAGAACCCACCATTTGCTGGGGTGGAGGCAGAGGGCATCGGCCCCGAGTAGAATAGCCTGAGCCCCGGATCTATTTTCCCCAGCAGGCACATGCTCAGACAGCCTTGTTGCAGGTGGCCGCCTGAAGACAGGCAGGAGCTAGCAACAGTGGGTTCGTTGCCCGGAGTGCGCAGCACCAATAACCACACACAGCGCGGAGAAGCACTCGAAAGTTTATGTGAGATCTCAAGCAGGCACACGGAGACAGGCACGTCTCAAATCATGCGCATCCCCACCCCATTGCGGTGACCCTTATATATGTGGGTTGTTTTAGGGAGCTTTGGCCTTGGTGTATGTGGCACTTCCCCACCTTCCTCTTTTCAGGGTTTCTATGTGAGTTGCTGCAAGCCAAAACCGGCTGAGACTGGTAGTTATTCCGTTACGGGGAACAGGTTATCAGTTCCTGCAACCGGGGAACAGCCTTATATGGGGCTGTTGTTGGGATTGTTATATCCCAGCTGTGTCCGAGTCTGGAGCGAAGGGGTTTCATCGACACTGTGGCCTTCCACCCCCCCGCCCCCCGAGTTACCCAGTGCGCGACCCCAGACACAGCCAGGGGCATCAACAGCCTGTTTGCAGGGGAGGTGGAGCTAAGCTGGGAACTGAGCCAGCTGCAGATTGTAGCTCAGTCACTAGCAGGGAGAGAAGAGGGAACTTTAAATCCTCTCTCCCCTGCTGACCCAGCTCAGCCAGGCACCACTGCAGCTGACTCCCCTCCCTCCTGCTTTATTTAGGACCAGCTTCTTCTACACAGCACCAGTAAGTACTGTGTGTGTGGGGAGGGGAGAACCTGAAGGGGGGGGGGGTGTTGGGAGCAGGGGATCAATCCCCAGGTCAGTCTGGTGGGTCTGGGGAGCAGGCTGGGGCTCATCCCCTGCCCCATGGATTGGTGACCAGCCAGAGCAGCAGCAAGTTGTAGGTTGGGGATTGTCCCCCCGATCCAGGATGGCACATGGGGACTGGTCACTTCCCCCCCCCCCACCTGTACAGTGAGGTCAGTTGAGGGGTGGGTGGTCCGGGGATCACCCCGCAGCCAGGAGTGCCAATGATGATCCTATTTATGAATTCGGCAAACCATATGGTGTGCCTAAAATTTATTCTGTGCTTTGAAATGGGGTTTTCTTGTTTGTTTGTTGTTAATTAAGCAGGGGGTGGAGGGTGATTGGAGGAAATGGAGTTGTTTTTAAACTACTTTCTTGTGTTTGAGTTCCCCCTGCCCATCCCAGGGTGTGAGTATGTAACAATTTAGGGTTGCCCTCTCTCCCACAGGTACTGGAAGGTGATTTTGGCCCCTGGTGCAGGACCTGTCCCCCCACCTCTGCCCCCCTCACTCCCTGTCCATTAATTAACCCTATCCCCTCAGTTCTGTCCCAAACCAAACCCCTTTAATTCAGGGATCAGTTCAGTCCCCCAACCTCCATCAGCTGTCCCCCCCCCTGAAGCCACAGTACAGCTCCCCCATTCTCAGCTTTGATCCTCTTAAGGATCTTCATCCTCCCCAAGTCTGAGGGGAGATGGGTTTCAAATGGAGCCCCCTCTCTCCCCTCTCCCACTTCCCAGGCTGGCAGGGGAGCAAATGCCAGGGCCTGGGGAAAAAATCCTAAGATTTGAGATTCTATTGGTAGATCATGAGTGAAGCTTATTTTTACCTGCTAGAAATCATGTTATTTTATGTGCTTCAGTTTTGGCCTGTGTTGAAAAAGCCACAGTGGACTAATGCTTGTTATTTATGCAGGCTTAAAGTAAAAGTTTCAAATGCAAAGACTAGCCCCTGTAAGCATTTTGCAACTGCAGATCATCATACCAATTACCTTAAGCAAAAGTCAACCCTGGTATAAGAGGCTCTAACACCCATGATTTTAATGACACTTCTTGGATCAGATTTTTAAAGGTAGGGCCCCAGAAAAAAGCTCTTTCACACTTCCAAGTGTCTTGTTACCAAACTTTCCATCCCCTCCCTTTTCCAGCTGTGACTCTGAGGTTCTTTGTTCCCTTCTCCTTGTTGTTAGGTGATTCTCTTTATTTACATTATCTTTTGTCATGTATCCAATCTCATCTGCTTTCATGCTGTGAGAGAGAGACTCCACCCAGAGCCATATGAAATACCTGGAATGTTTCAGATCTATTGATCTATACACACATACATGTGATGCTGCAGGAAACATGATCCCATAATAATGCAGAGCATGTTTAGGAGCATTCAGAAAGGAACTTTGCTTGCATGGCACATTTTTCATCAAACTACACAATTATGTGGCAGGAGTGAAAGCAAAGTTATACAGATCATGCCCCACTGTGCATCATATGACAGGGCGGGCTGGGGATCACAGCCCTTCTGCGCTCTCCCCTGGCCCAGGTGGCAAGTGTGAGGTGGGGTTTCCCCTCCCATTCAGCCAGAGACTCCCTCTGGGCCTGGGTCCATCAGTCCAGCTGGGCATTGCCCCTCCTCCCCATGCAGTGAGGTCAGTTGGGGGATGAGTGGCCCAGGGACCATCCCCCAGCTGGGAGTGCCAATGCCGGCCTTATTTATAAAGATAAATCTGCAGACCAGCCCCATATTGTGCACCTAAAATTTATTCTGTGCTTTGAAATTTGGTTTTCTTGTTTGTTTGTAATTAAGCAGTGGGTGGAGGGTGACTGGAGGAAATGGAGTTGATGTTTGAGTTGCCCCTGCCCATCCTAGGGTGTGAGTATGTGACAATTTAGGGTTGTCCTCTCTCCCACAGGTACTGGAAAAGGTGACTTTGGCCCCTGGTGTAGGATCTGTCCCCCCACTTGTGCCCCCTCATCCCTTGCCCAGTAATAAACCCTGTCCCCTCAGTTCTGTCCCCATTACTGTCGGCCCAGTAATGCTGCGTTTTTAGTTTGGACTCTGCCTTTCCTATAGGAGCGGGTTTTCTCAGTTTTGGCTGTTGTCCTTTCTGCTTTGTCTCCCCAGGAGAGGGATTGGGAGCCTGGCAGGAGCTGTGGGGTGAAAGTAGGGAACAGTACAGTAGCCTTCTCTGCCTTTTTTTCAGTTCACTCTATTGTCTTCCCTTTGGCTATTTGCAGGGGAGGCACAGGCTGGCAGCCTGGCTGGCTGGGTCTGCTAGTTTGGTGCGACACCGCTCATGGCACCACACTGGCAGCCCCAGGCAGTCTACCTGCTTGCCTTGTGAATTCCCCAACTTCCTCCACCTGGTTTGTGGGCACCTGAAAGCTGGGACCTGGCCAGAGCCTTTTTCAATTTCCTGCCTTGCGGCATGCTCAGGCGTGTGGCCCAGGGCTGGAAAAGCCTAGGAAAATGCAGCTGCTGTGCTGCCTTTCCTGGTGCCCAGCATCCAGCTGCACTGCTCCCTGCCACCCTTCCCCTGCTCCCTACTCTCCTGCTCCACCACGCTCCTTCCCACTCCTGTTTGCTGAGGTCTCTGGCTCCTGATATCCAGCAACGGGAACCTGGAGGGGATGGGGATGTTGTGCCTTGTCAGACAGGGAGACACTTTTTATGTGTCCTTCTGACATGGTCTGACTTTTAAGGAAAGATTGCTTCTGTTATAGTTCTTCGTACAGATGAGTATGAAGGAGTTGTATTGCAACCCAGCATGGAGAGGAGCCTGGGGTGTGGGTTTGTTTCTCTGTGTGTGTGTGGGGGGGGGGTTGTGAACTGGGGGAGGGGCCTAGTGGCTTGGCCAGGGGGTGGGGCCTAGCTGGGGGTGGAGTCTGAGGGTGTGGCCTAGCTGGGGGTGGGGACTAGCAGGGAGTGGCCTGGGAGGGGCCACAACCCTGGATCTTTTTGCTACCCAGCAACACCTCTGGGTCGAGGCCCCTTCACCCTCTCTTCCTACCTTAAGGGGTGGGGGAGCCACCATTTTCTGTCATTAACCCCTGTTCACGAGCCTTTTCCTTGCTTTTCCATTGAGTTTCCTCCAGTCCCCACATTCTCCTTCCAGCCTCCCATCCCCACCCGCCCACCCTTACCTTCCCTGTCCCCCTCCCCCTACTCAGGGCTCCCCTCTGTTCCAGCCTTGTTCACCCAGCCCCCAAACACACCCTGACCTCGCTGCACTGCCTCAGTTTCCCTTCACCCACCCCCTGGCCCCAACCCGCTCCTTCCCCCTGTATCCCCATCACCCACCTCCTGCCCCATAACACAGCCCCCTTCCCCCACAGGCCAGTGCCCCACATCCCTGACCCTCTTTACCTTCCTCCCCCGCAGACAGGACGAGGCGCCCCTCCCCGGACGGGGCGGGCTGGGAAGGTCTCTCCTACCTGCCCTCCAAGCGGGGCTCCCCCGGGAAGGGGACCCTGGCCAGGCTGGGGTCTCTGCCCTGGGAGCAGCTGAGATGCTCCTGCCCCAGCCCCACCGCTCCCGGCTGCAGCCCGGCTCCGGATCCCGCAGCGCCCAGGGACAAGGCGGGGCCCGGCTGGAGGCAGCACAGATCAGGTGCCGAGGGCGATTCACCGCTGCTGCCGGGACTGACCACAGACATCCGCCCAGAGCCGCCTCCCAGCTGGTCCTGGGTCCTAGCGCCCAAGCGATCCCACAGCAGCCTCCCTCTCCCTGCCCCAGACCTGCCCCTGGGGCCTCCACCCTCCCTTCCTGCCTTATGCGGTGGGGGGTCACCGTTTTCTCTCACTATCCCTTTAACACCAGCCTTTGTCTGGCTTCCCCAACTAGTCTCCTCCAGACCTTAAATTCTCCCTCCAGTCTCCCACCCCACATCCCCCTTTTCCTTCTCAGACCCCCACACTCAGAACTTCCCTTAAGTTCAGCCTCATTTCACCCTAGCCCTATAATCCCCTACCGCATCCTACTTCCACCCACCCACCACCCCCGTCCCATCCTGGCCCCCATCACGCACCTCCTGCCGCATAACACAGCCCCCTCCCGCCAGTGCCCCACATCCCCTGACCCACTTTACCTTCCTCCCCCTGCAGACAGGATGAGGTGCCCTTCCTCGGGTCTCTCCTACCTGCCCTCCAAGCGGGGCCCCCCTGGGAGCAAAGGCTGAGCCAGGCTGGGGGCTCTGCCCTGGAAGAGGCTCCCAGGGAGCAACAGGGATGTTCTTGCCCCAGGCCCACCTCTCCCCACAGCGCCCAGGGACAAGGTGGGGCCCAGCTGGAGGCAGCACAGACAAGTTGCAATAAGGGTGATTTACTCCTGCTGCCAAGACCCAGTGATCCCAGCGATCTCCCAGAGCCGCCTCCCAGCTGCTCCTCTGTTCTAGCAGCCAAGGCATCCCTCTGCAGCGTTCCTGCCCCTTACCTAGCACCTGGGACCTCCCTTCCCTGGCCTAGACAAATACATTGGTGGCCGCCTCTCCCAGCATTTAAGTGGCCTCATGCATAGAGGAGCCTAGGTGAACAGTCAGACAGAAAGGAGAGTCCTCCAAGAGAGGCTGGCCAGAGCCTGGCCCTGTGAGGGAATATGTCTCAGGGTTGCAACTTAAAAACCTGCACAATTTAAACTGTCTGCAAACCTGTAAATGAAGACAATGTCCATGAAATTTGGTATAAATAAGATGTTTTATTTTGACGTTGTCGTCATTCAGAATTTCTAACTATAAGTGTGTAGTGTAAAAACTTACACTGACCATGGCCTTATCAATTGTTTTCTATTCTTGCAAACACCCAAAGATCCCGAATGAGCAATTAAATGCAGCACAAAAAAAAATGTAATTCCAAATTCCTGTTTGCAGAATATGGCGAGTGAGTGCACACATTTCTGACTCTGACCTTTTAATACTGTTTATAGTATTCTTAATGATGGCAGTAGAAAAATCAACTTCAGAACATCATCTCAGTAAAAATTAATTGTCCAAACTGGGCAACGGGACATTACAGGCGATGTTTTCCCCTGGGAATTATGGGCCCCAGGACTTGGAAAGACAATGTACCTACAATTTGTGTAATCAGCCCTCTGTCAAGCTCATGAGATAAAGGGAAAACTCCTGTTATTCATTTACACCAGAGGGGGCAGAAACTGAACGATTTGCATTGCAGCTGCTTAATGCAGCGGGACATGGCCTTCAAGACAGATTCGTCATCACTTACCTACTGGCACTTATTGGAAATAGGATTTGTCTGGAGGCCAGCCACCATCACAGGAATCCATTTCCAAGGTTCATTGGACTCTGAAGAGACCCATCCAGGTCTGTGTTTCAACTGAACGGTTTGGTGCCTTCAGGGAAAGTAACAAACTTTTGCACATTGATTCCTTAACTGGAGAAATGACCCTTACCCTTCCTGAGTGTCCCAGGCCAGGTTTGGACAGAACAGCCTTTCTTGGGACATTCAGGGCTGGGGGGCAGAGTGTGAAATCAACTCACCTGCCAGTTGTTGAGAAAAGCAGAGGGAAATCCCAGACCAGCACCCAGATCCCAAGTGTTGGTGTTGTCTGTGGGAGTTCCCACACAGAGGGATGGGAGAAGGCCAATGCACTGTGAAGCAGTTGGGTTTCATGGTTAGAGCTGCCCCCATGTTACACTTAGAAAATAAAAACCAGCAGGATCTTACTCAGGGGGATATGGCAAGAGGTCAGGTTTATTATGAGGAATACAGTTAGGTGGAGAGCTAGTATCTAGTACCTACACACATGTTCATACACACCACTCAAGTGCTCTGCTGCTGGTTATGTATAATTCCCCGTTCTCATTCTTGCTTGTGACTGTCCCTTGAATTCGCAGCTCATCACAGCTACCTGGCCAGGGAAGCCAGGCATGAGGAAGAGCAGCGTCTCTGTCAGACGTGCAGCTGTGCATTTATTGGCACCCGTGGATGCTAGGCAGACCATTACCCAAAGCCATGCAGTCTCACCCATGGACTCGCATTATAACAAAAAGAGATAAAAAGATGGATGTAGCTTGTCACATTCCCCCTGGGCACTGTATGACCTTGAGTCATCAGGTAAAGGCAGATGTGATTTCGACCTTGCCATTTTTGTCCTTTTCTTTCCAGAGTGGATTCTCTTTGTCTTCGCAGTGTTTGTCTACAATGTTCTTCACCCATTAAGATGGGGCTGGCAATTTGTCAACAGTACAGGAGGGAACTGGGGGCTGATTGCACCGTGCACACACTCCTCATTGACACATTCAAACTAAGTTCACGCAACTAAACAAAATTCAGAAAAATAGGCTGGGTAATACAAAATGGAGAAAGCCACTGAAAATGCACTTTTGGTTACAATATGGAGTCACATCAGACGTTGTGATATTAAAGAATAAGGGAATCAGTGAGCATGGGGTTTCTGAGTAACTGACATTCCTTGAAAGAGAAATTCTTGTTCCAACCAATTTTCTGGTGCAAACTCATCTTTAGCCGGACACCAGAGCTTCACCAATCTGGATCCACCGCATGTCGTGACAGAGCCTTAAACTGAGGGATTTAAATCTTTCATGGGAAATCTAAGTTTTATTATTTCTGAGCTTGCAGGTCACATCTCGGCCCATACAAGGCTCCAGACAAGCCCAGAAATTGGATTTCAGTTTTAAATGTTCCAACACCACAGACAGAGAAAGCAAAGGAACAATCTGGGCACAGACAGAGAAGATGTAACTAGTATCAGACACAGCTTGTTAGATAATGTCACCGGGATTTGTTCAGCTGAAGTAAGACAGAGCCGAGAGTGTGACCCAGAGGAGAATCTATGGGTTTGGGGTGCTCGGCCATTTACAGATCTAGCCCTAGTACTGTGCCGGAAAAGCTGCGGAGTCCTCCTGAATTCCAGATGTCAGTTGGGGGCGAGGTGTTTGTTACCCTGCGTGGGGAAGGTTGGGGTGACAATGAGACAATCCAGCCCAAAAAGGGGAATGGACGGACGAACACTCTGCTAACAGGGAGCGACCAGAACAGATAAACTCAGAGACAGTTTGACGAGGAGGAGTGTTGGAGTGTGAAAGGAAATGTTATTCAACCATTTTCTACCATAGATGGTCGCTGGAAGGCTGATGCAGTGGAGGCAGAGGGGATCTCTAGGCCCTGTGGAATTTGTCCCTTTCACCCATGCTCTACGAATACAAAGGGGGAGGGAGAAGGGGCCGAGAGGGAGAATGAGAAGAGGCAGAACCTCTCTACCCAGGACTGTCCTCCCTGCCTAGCCCATGAGCTTCAAACACTCTATAATCCCAGCTCAGTCAAACCCAACCATTTCAGCCCCAGGTTCCTGCCTCAAACCCATCCCTCCTGCTCCCTCCATATGTCACCCCAAAACCCAGAGCCTTGGGGGGGAAGGAGTAAGGAGCTGCCAACCTCCAGGGAAGCTCAATCTGGATGAATTAGATTCGGTTGAGAGGGGACCCAGCCCAAGGGCTGGTGGAAAATGGAGGCAGAGGACAGGGGTCAAGAGTGAATGTGGGGCCTGGCCACAGAGTCCTTTTCTTCATCTCCATGCCAGTGGGAACCTATCTGGGAAGGGAAGAGAAAGGGGGCAATGCGAGCAAGGCAGGAGTTTCTCTCTCTCTCTCCCTTTCCCCACCTGTGGGCCGGTAGCAGGGAGGTGGAGCTGATTTGTGCTGTCCCACCCTTCCCAAAAGATTGCTTAGCCCAAGCAGAGCCACAGGGTTACAGTCCAGCTGATGCTCGGCTATTGCTGTCACCTCAACCCAGCAATGGGCAACTGGATCCTTGGAAATCAAATGCCCCTCATGTGTGTGGGAATTAGAAACTGGATATTTTACTATGTCCAGCCATCCTCAGAGAACTGAGAGAATTTCCCTGTTGTGTGGAGGAGACTCAAAGGTCTGATATGCTCTGATATCCACTGGGACTATTTTCCATACTGAGAACATCTCAAAGGATTCTTCCCAGAGCAGATTTACTGATGTCTGATACTATGGGATCTCTCTGTGGTGAAGATCACTGAGGTATGAGCTTGGATTGATTCTTTTCCTGCAGTCAAGTCTCTCACAGCTTTGTGGATTCCCTGATGTTTAATGAGGTGTGATCTTTGAGTAAAACTCTTCTCGCAGTTGAGCACTTATAGGGTTGTTCTCCTCTGTGGATTGCCTGATGTGCAAGATGGCCTGATCTCCGTGTGAAAGAATCCAAGCACTTATGAGGTCTCTCTCTCTCATGATGTGCAACAAGGCCTGATCGTTGCGTGAAGCCTTTCCCGCAGTCCAAGAATTTATGGGGTCTCTCTCCTGTGTGGATTCTCTAATGTCTAACAAGCTGACTTGCCTCTGAAACTTCTTCCGCAGTCCAAGCATTCACAGGTTGTCCCTCCTGTGTGGATTCTCTGATGTCTAATAAGATGTGAACTGCGTTTAAAACTTTTCCCACAGTCCAAGCACTTATAGGGTCTTTCTTCTGTGTGAACTGCCTGATGTTTAACAAGCTCCGACTTGTCTCTGAAACTTTTTCCACAGTCCAAGCATTCATGGGGTCTCCCTCCTGTGTGGATTCTCTGATGTCTAATAAGACTTGAACTGAGTTTAAAACTTTTCCCACAGTCCAAGCACTTATGGGGTCTTTCTTCTTTGTGCATTGCCTGATGTGTAATTAGGGAGGATCTCTCT
>ML686034.1:45124-75493 GCA_007922175.1 Pelusios castaneus
TTTCTTCTTTGTGCATTGCCTGATGTGTAATTAGGGAGGATCTCTCTATGAAACTTTTCCCACAGTCATAGCACTTATGCGGTCTTTCTCCTGTGTGGATTCTCTTATGTTTAATAAGGGATGATATTTGTGTAAAACTTTTCCCACAGTCAAAGCACACATAGGGTCTCTCTCCTGTGTGGACTCTCTGATGTCTCACAAGATCTGACTTGTCTCTGAAACGTCTCCCACAGTCAAAGCACTTATAGGGTCTTTCTCCTGTGTGGATTCTCTCATGTATAATTAGTGCTGATTTCAATCTGAAACTTTTCTCACACTCAAGGCACTGATAGGGCTTCTCACCCATGTGTGTTCTCCCATACTCATTAAGATCTGAGCTGTTACTGAAGCTTTCCCCATAGTCCATGTACTGAATTGGCTCCTCTCCCATATGGACCGCCTGATGTGTAATTAGGTGTGATCTCAGAAGGAATCGTTTTCCACATTCAAGGCATTCATAAACTTGCTTGGAATTTGTTTGCTGGGCTGTGGTGTCCTCAGGATCCTTAAATCCTCCCCCAGATTTAATATATTCATCCCCTCTCTTCTTTTGGTAATTTTCCGGAAGCATTTCTGACCTCTGCTGATTTCCCCTGTCTTCTTCTTGTTCTAAGCACTGGGAAAAATTCCCATCAGCTCTTCTCAAAAAGTTCTCCAGTGACTCCAGTTCCCCAGGGTCTTTCTGATGTTGATTCCCTGCCTCGCTGTCACTCACTATCTCCTCATCTGATGGGAGAAAGAGACAATTCAGACACTTAGTCCATTTTTTGGGGAGAAAGAGGAACAGCCCAAGTTGAAAAGAGAAGATGTTCATGTTGGATTCTTCCTCCACATACCACCTGAACACACACAGGGCAATAAAGCCAGGAAGAAACTGCTGCAGCTAAACAGATGGGTTGAAACCAGTGATTAAAGTATAATTTGATGGGCCCGGAACTTGCCTAATCTCCAGGCCCCCTTCCCGTATTGTCTGGGCCCCCTTCATGCATGTGTGGGCCCCAGCCCAGGTAGGCATTTGCAACCACTTCTCAGTGCCACATGCATCGGTTATCGCTCCATAAAAATATTTCCAATTTACGATGGCGTTTATGTCTATAACAATTATTGTCACAAAGTAGCAAACTGCATAACACAGTAAGTATTGTGATTAACAACGGTGGGGCGTAGGTCCTGCCAGCAGCCAGGGCAAGGTAGAACATGCATTCCGCTGGATTTCTCGATTTTTAGGGGCCCCGGAACTCTCGACCCTCAAATTTGGGGCCCCTGGAACTGTGTTCCAGTGCGTTCCCCCTTACTTTAACCTCTGTTCGTGGGCCCCCTGGGTGGAACGCACCAGAGCGAAGCATTCCGCCAAGTTTTTCTATTTTTAGGGGCCCCGGAACGCTGACACTCCAAATTTGTGGGCCCCGGAACGGCGTTCCGGTGTGTTCCGGCATACTTTAACCCCTGAATCATGCCTTCCCCAGTGGAAGCTTCAAAATCCACCTGTGTGTGTCAGTACTCACCTATGTGGCTACACCATGGAAAACTCCTTGCCTCGCAGGCCTGGGGATCGGGCACCCATGGGTCTTCCCCTCTTTCTAGCCAGGAGATCAGCTCAGGTTTGGGTATCGGAAATCCTGTCAGGGGAGAAATCACAGAAGTATATGAAATATCCATAGCATATTTGGCACAAAGATCATTTCATGAACTTGTCCCCATGCTGTGCCGAGGGAACATGGAATCCAGTAAGACTGTAACATGGTCCCGGAGGCCTTTGGGGGGATGCAGATGTCTGGGGAGATGGGGGGAATTGTCACGTCCTCACTAGGTCTTCCCAGGATCTGTGCATTGAGATGGTGGGGCAATTTGCTGATGCACGCACACAACAGCTCTGGAGTTAAACCTTGTCTGTTTCTGAACCCGCAGAGTCCAGGGTCCTGCCCATGGCTGGAGCCAGTCCAAGAAAAGGAGGTGAATAGGGATTCTGTGTGTGAGTGACAAACAAGACAGACAGGACAGTACATGGTCTCGGCCCCCTTGAAAGCTGGAGGGATGGAGGTGAAATAGCTCGTCCAGTAGGTTTGACGCCCTGTCCCATGGGAGGCAGGTATGGAGACACAAGCCTCTCTCACAGTGCAGCTGTGGATTACAGAACTGATTTGCCTCCAAAGCTACTGCCCAGGGAAGAACCTGAGTCCAGATTCAGCAATGCACACCCCGTGGTTTCTTACAGCTATGGACACTGGAATATCTTACCCAGGGAGGTCACATTCGCATAATTTTCTTGCATGACGTCCCTATAGAGAGTTCGCTGCTCAAGGTCCAGCAGAGCCCCCTGCCCCTGGGTGAAATACACAGCCACATCCTCGAAGGTCACCGGCATCTGAAACAACAAATGTCTCCAGTCAGCATCTGCTGCCCCAGCCACAACCCCACTAGTTATGGGGGAGACAGGCAAAAAAGACAGATAGTCTGGGAAGGCTGGGGTAGCAAAAGCCCTCCCGTACTCTGCTCAGAAGCACCAGGATGATTCAGGGTGTGGGGAGAAAGAAAGACCCCTCCCTACGAGCAGGGCAGATTAACCCAAGGGCTATAGTGGCTCCAGCCCTGTATGGCCTCCACTGTATCTGGCCTCCTCGCCGCTCCACAGCACAGGAGGGACTGACAGCAGAGAGCCCCTACTCTTCCCGTGCTGGGGGGGCGGGAGGTGTTCCCACTCTGCCTCTGGGCTAGCCAGTACAAACGCGGGGGCAGGGCAGGCTGGCCCTCTTTGCTCCACTCTGGGGACAGGGCTGGGCCTGGCTGGTTCTTGGTATGGCCTCTTGTGAGGCTTTCCAGGGTCATAGACCTGGAAGGGCGCACCAGAGTTGCACCACATGGCAGCTGGCTCTACCCTCATGCCAGCACAGGTGGGGGCCCCCATAGAGGTGGTGGGGGCATTGGGGAAGCCCAGGCCTGGTAGGGAGTGGGTAGATGTGGGGGGGTGCACTGTCAGGAGACAGCCTGGGGCCCTTAATCCAGGCCTGTCTCTGAGCAGCTGGAGGTGGTCGAATCTTCTCGCTTATTCCACTCCTATGAGACACAGGATGATACAAGAAAAGAGAGCTGCTCCGAGCAGCATGTAGATCCAAATCAGGCAAAAAGGAGAAAAAGTTAAGACAGATTTGGTGCCAGGTATTGGAAGCAGACGATAAATTCGTTGCTGACATGAAGGAGTAGCAGCCAGCGTGAGATGGTTGGACAACTACAGAGCAGAGCAGGATCAGCTGTGAGATCAGATCAATGAGTTGGACCATTCTCTGGGTGGGTAGGAATCAAAACATGGTTAGTTTTTGTAACAAATTCATGGACTGGAAGATTTTTGCAAGATATGAGAAAGAATTGGCCTTCTTTGCATGGCGCTGGTAGACAGTCCAGGTCTCACATGAGTAGAGGACAGTGGAGAGGACAATTTCATGATAGACTTTGAGCTTGGTTTTTAGGCTCAGCCCTCTGCATTTCTAGGCTGAGTGACGAAACCGGCTGAATGACACGTGAGCTTTGGCGATTCTGGCATCAATCTCATTTTCAATAAAAACAAAGTGAGAAAAAGTGCTGCCTACGTAGAGAAGTGGTCCACAGTGGTCAGTACCTGGTGGTTCATTCTCACTACAGGCTCCTCATAGGGCTTTCTGGGAGCAGGTTGGAACATGACTACTGTGTTTTGTGTTGATGGTAAAACCAAAGTTGTCAAAAGATGCAAAAAAAAAAAAAGGTCCATGCTCTGTTCCATGTCCACTTCCTTTCAGCAAAAAGAAGTTCATGCACTCTGTCAAAAAAGCCCTTTGTCATGGCCAGAAGGCGTCGTGGGTTGAAAAGCTTGTTATCAGTGCAGTAGTTGATATCTAGTGATGGGCCTGGAAGTCGTCGGTAAACTTGGCTGAGAACATCATGCTGAAAAGAGTTTGCGCCATTACACACCCGTTTCACTCCACTGGTGACTGGGAAGGAGGCTGAAATGTCATTATTGTTAACGATGCAAACCTACATGCTGGTTTGGAACTGATACAGCATGTGAGTGAATTGGGCTGGGCTCCCAAGCTTGCCCATGAGCTTCCGTAGTCCAGAGTGGCTAACAGTGTGAATGATGTGTTGGATCGATGAAGGCCATGTATAATTGGGTGCTCTGTTCTTGGCACTTCTCCTGCAGTTGGTCAGAGGCAAACACCATGTCTATGGTTCCCCTTCCTTTTCTGAAACCACATTGGCTCTCCAGAAGTAAACACTACACAAGATAGAGGGTGAGCTGGTTTAACAGGATTTGGCAAGTATCGCAAGTATCTTTCCAGCTATGGACAAGAGGGATATTGCTCGTTGGTTGTCGCAGGTGGCGTTTTCCTTTGCGTTTGGAGATTTGGATGATGGAGGCATCTTTGAAGTCTAGTGGGAGGACCCCAAGCTCCCACATGGACTGAAATAGCTGCGTGAGCTTCCGGAGCAGCTGTATTCCACTGTGTTTGTAAATCCCAGCAGGAATTTGATCGGGTCCAGGGGCCTTGCCACTGGAAAGTTGCTCCACTGCTATCTCCGTTTCCACCAGTGTGGGTGGGGGATCAAGAGTAGGGTTTGTTGGGACTTGGGGTAGTCTCTCCATGGCTTTTTTGTTCATGTGTGATGGTTTGTTGAGCACACTGTTGAAGTGCTCAGCCCATCTCTCAATAATTTGGGACTTCTCCATGAATAGTCTGGTCCCATCGGCATTGAGTATCTAGGAGGAGCTGGACTGCTGAGGACCATAAACTTTTCTGCCTGATTCATTGAATAGTTTCATGTCATTATGGTCAGCATAGGCTTGAATTTTGTCGGCCTTTTGGCTCAGCCACTCATTCTACATCACGCTGAGCCTGCATTGAACTGTGCTATGAATATTATTGTAGACAACTTTCCTGGCTGTGGACTTGTTGGTTAGATATGCCCTGTGTAGTTTGCATTTCTCTTCCAATAGTTGCTCGATCTCAGCATCAGTTTTGTCGATCAAGTCCTGGTGCTTGCGTTTGGTGGAACAGAGAATTTCACAGGCTGTGGTGTACACAGTGTCCCCCAGGGAGGCCCAAGTATCCTCAATGTCATCTGAGGGGTTTTGAAGGGCACATAGTCTTTTCTCTAGAGCAGGGGTGGGCAATAATTTTGATAGGTGGGCCAACTAGTGTGGCAGCAGAGGGGTGAGGAGGGGAGCCAGCCAGAGAGTCGAGGGTGGAGGGAACAATGCAGAGCCTGCCCTGGGAAACCAGGAGAGGGATGGTGCAGAGCTGGTCCTAAGGAGCCAGTGGGGGGTGGGGGGGTGGAGAGTGTGGAACGGCTGAGGGTGGCTATGTAGAGCCAGCACCAGAACCAGGGGCAGAGGGGCGCTGGCTATGAGGCTGTGCAGCAGTGGAGAGCTGACCCCAGGGACTCAGTGCTGGTTGTTATTAGTGTTGCTAGTGTTGCTCCTGCTGGGATAGGGCACCTTTTCTAGCCCCTTCTTCAGGCTACTGAGGTAGGCTGAAGAGGGCTGCTCAGTTACTCAGACAACTGCTGGGTTTAACCACTGCTTCAGGTTGATGAAAGACGACTGTGTGGCCTGTGCAGTTCATGACTACAGCTCCCAGGCTATGTCTACACTAGAAAAGTGAAGTCGACCTTAATAAGTCGACTTAATAAGGCTGACTTTAAGTCGATCTTATTAAGTTGACATAACAAAAGTCCCAGATACAAATTCAGGGAGGAGAACCCCAGATTCAGGTTCAAACTGTCCTGTAACAGTAGTTACAGATATTAAGACCCTTGATTTAGCAGTTAAGTAGGTAGGAAGGATGCAGGATTCTTCTACAATGGAACCAGCTCAGGGAGGGGATTTTCAGAGAGCTGCAGAGGGGGAGAAAGTGGCAGGGAGGGGACAGAGTGTGATCCACCAGCTGATTTTCTGAGCAAGCCTTTGGCAGGGGGTGAAAAGTCCTTCATTTGTGAAACAGGAAACACCCCCTACATTATGTAGGAACTTATATTGAAATGATTACTAAAATAAACATGCATGAGAGCTCTGTGCTGTGCAATTTTAATTAGAGCTGAGCTAAAACTAGTCTAATAGGTTTTCGTAACAACTAACCCGCCCAACCCCACCATGGAGCATTAGAGCACCCCCATCACTATCCTAAGGTACCCAAAACACCACACCATTGCACATGGCTGGGAACATTTTGCAAACTCCCAGTGCTGGAATCTGAACCCACTAGCCAGAGGCTGCTGTGTAATAGGAAGGGAAGCTGTGGGGATTCCCGTTCCCTGTTTAGACAGCTCCTCTTTCCGGTATCAGCCTGTGGCTAATAGACATGACATAAAGGAGAAGATCCATCCGGTAGGAGGGAAGGATTCGCACTTTCTATGCCCACCCCCTGAAGCCTCCTGGCTGCTCAGAGCAGGGTGGGGGTGGGATTCTGTTACTGCAGCATTCCTAGAACTTCAATCTATTTCCACTGCCTCTTTCTTGCTTCAGGCTCCTCTATCATTCAATTCTCCCTCCAACCTTCCTTCCTCAACCCCCACTCAGAGCTTCCCTCTATTCCAGCCTTGTTCCCCCAGCCCCATAATTCTCCCCCCACTCCCTATGCCCCTGCATTGCCTCATCCTCCCTTCACCCACCCACCCCTTCTGTCCTGCCCCCATCACGCACCTCCTGCCCCAAAACACAGCCCCCTTCCCCCTCCCGCCAGCACCCACAACCCCTGACCCTCTTTACCTTCCTCCACAGCAGACAGGGCCAGGCGCCCCTCTCAGGACCAGTGGTGGGCTGGGAAAGTCTCTCCTACCTGCCCTCCAAGCAGGACCCCTGGGAGCAGGTGCTGGGCTGGGAAGGGGGCCCTGGCCAGGCTTGGGGAGAGGCTCCCGGGGAGCAGCAGGGATGTTCCTGCCCCAGACCCTAACGCTCCTGATTGGAGCCTGGCTCCAGACACCACAATAGAGCCCTGCAGATCCTGTGGATGCAGATCCTATTTTTATCTGCCCCCAATTCCTGCAGCTGCTGCTATGATCCGGGTCATCACCACATCAGCACCACACAGGGGAATAAGGAAGCGCTCCAGCCAATCCCAAATCAGCTCTGTCAGCCAATCAGAGTCTTGGAATTTGGTCACTGTAAGTAAGTCATCATGCTGGCTTTTAATTGGCTCATTCCCCATGCCTTCCCCGACCATTTCTTGTTTGTGGTTCGCTTGCCATGCTGTCAATCAGAGACTTCACTGGTGGCCAAGGAAATCTGATTGACAGCAGAGCACACAAACCGCAAACAAGAAAAGAAAAAAGTGGGCAGGATGAATGTGGGGAATAAATGAATCACAGGCAATTGTGCAGCTTGTGGAGCCCAAGATCGGTTGAGGATGCGGTTACGGATACACATAAAACATGGCGTGCGGATTGCGGATCGGGTAGAGACTGACGAGTGGATGCACATGCATGTTTTTGTATCCACGCAGGGCTGTACGCAGCAGTGACCAGGGCTTAGGGACAAGGCATGGATCGGCTGGAGGCAGCACAGACCAGTTGCCATGAGTGCGATTCAGTCCTGCGGGCCCCTAGCCGCCCAGGAATTGCTTCTTCCCAGATCCCTGTGGCTATGTCTACACTAGCTGCTCCCTTAAGTCTACTTAAGGAAAAATTAAGTCGACTTAATAAGACTGAGTTTTAAGTTGACTTTATTCAGTCGATTTAAGCTAGTGTAGACGCAGAGTAGCCCTAAGTCCACTTAAAGCGCCCCCAGGGCTCCCCCACTGACTTCCCTCCCAGGGTGCCTGGCACAGCCAGAGCCTGGTGTGCCCACCCACAGGGCAGGACACAGCCTTGCTGACCTCGCTCCTGTACCCTGCTTCTGTCCCTGTTCTGTTCAGCCCCCATGTACCCAAGTACAATGGGGAAGGTGGTGAGCTCCCTGCCACTTTTAAAGGGGTGCCAGAGGAACCACTCCCAGATCCACCTAGCCCCTGCAAGTCGACTTAGGCATCCAGTGTAGATGCTCTAAGTTGATTTAGCAAGGTCGGTCGACCTAAATTTACAGTATAGACATGCTAAGTTGACTTAGCAAGATCGACTTATTCTGAAAAGGGTAGGCATAGCTTGTGGGTCCTAGTGATAAACCCACTGATCTAATCCAAAGGGGTAGCCATATTAGTCTAGTTCAGTAAAACAAATAAGGAGTCCTTTGGAACTTTAAAAAAAAAAATATTTTCATGGGAGAAAAATCCCACTTTGTCAGATGCTTTGGAGATGGAGAACTTACAGAATGGGAGGAAAATAAATGCAGGGTAGTGTAAGTCATAGGATCAGGTCAGACCTACAGCAAATAAAAGTAGTTGTTAAGATACAAACACTGGGGAACACCATATAGATGAAGATGAGGTCACATCACCTGTTGTAATTAGGAAAAAATCCTGCTTAACCCTAAGGCAACAGTGACAAATCTGCATATAAATTCCAATTCTGCAATTTCTCTTTGACACCTCCATTTGTTATTCATTTGTATGAGCACTGATATTAACAAATGATCAATGGATCAAGCAGGGAGATTGAAGTGTTCCCCTATGGGTTCTTGAATGCTGCGATTTCTGATGTCAGACTTCTGTCCATTTATTCTTTTTGCAGAGACTGTCCTGTTTCTCCAATATATGAAGTGGGCGGGGGTGGTTCTATCACATGCTGGCATAAATCACATTGGTGGATGAGCAGGTGAATGAGCCCCTGATGGAGTAACTGGCTTGACTAGGTTCAGTGATGGTGTCTTTTGTGCAGATATGTGGGCAAGGTGGGCAACGTGGTTTGCTGCAGGGATATGTACTTCTTATAAAGTTTCTGTTGTTTGGTCTGCAGTTCCTGGTGAGTATCTGTTTAAGGGTGGGGGGCTGTCTGTAAGTGAGGAGAGATCTGTCTCCCAAGGCTTGAGAGAGTGAGGGATCGTCCTGTAGAACAGGCTGAAGATCCTTGATGATGTGCTGCACCGGTTTGACTTGGAGGCCAGCAGGTGATGACCAGTGGCATTCTTGTTTACTTTCTTGGGCATCTCTTGTAGTAGTTGACTTCGGGGTGCTCGTCTGGCTCTGTCAATCTGTTTTTTCACTTTCCCAGGTGGGTATTGTCATTTTAAGAATGCTTGATAGAGATCCTGAAGGTGTCTGTCTCTGTCTGAGGGATCGGAACAAATGCAGTTATACCTTAGGGCTTGGCTGTAGACAATGGATCTGTGGCATGTCATGAAGGACAGATCGAGGGATTTAGGTAACTGTAGCAATATGTTTTCAGTACAGGATGGTGTTCATGAGTGTATCACTAACTTGCACTGTAGTTTCTAGAAAGTGGATCTCCTGTGTGGAGTGTTCCAGGCTAAGCTTGATTGTGGGGTGGAAATTGTTGAAATCTCTGTGGAAATCTTCAAGGGCCTCCATACTGTGAGTCCAAATAATGAAGATGTCATCAATGTAGTGAAGAGGTGCACAACCCGTGGCCCGCAGGCCTCATGCAGCCCTCGAGCATGTTCTGGGTGGCCCTTGGGGTTAAAACAGACTTGTCCAACCTATGGCCCGCAAGCCAGACTCTGGTCCGTCAAGGGCTTTCATCTGACCTGTGGAATGCTGCTATCAGAGCCTGATTGCTGGTGCCAGTGGGGCCCTTTTAAATCTCCCAAGGGGGAGTGGCCTGTCCTGAGAGCAGCATTCAAGGGTTGTATTCAGCCCCTTTCAGGTAGGGTGGGGCCAGAGAAGGGGTTGGGGAGGCCGTGCAGCATTGGGGGTGGGGAGTTAAAAAGGATGGGAGCTTGCCGGTTAAGGAAAGGAGAGGATCAGTGCGGGGGGCGGGGGGAAGACACGGGAGGGAGAGGACCAGTGCGGGGGGAAGACACGGGAGGGAGAGGATCAGTGCAGGGGGAAGACATGGGAGGGAGAGGATCAGGTGGGGGAAAGATGGGAGGGAGAGGATCGGGCGGAGGAAGACGGGAGGGAGAGGATCGGGCGGAGGAAGACGGGAGGGAGAGGATCGGACGGGGGAAAGACGGGAGGGAGAGGATTGGTGCCCCACCATGCTCCCTTACCTCCTGACCTCTGCCTTCCCCTGCCATGCTCCCTGAGAGGAATAAATCCCCACTGGCTGCTGGGGTGGAGGCTGTGACCGGAGGCTTTCTGGGGTACCCTCCTGGATATGCAAAAATCAGGGCAAGCTGCAAAACCGGGAGCCAAACTCCCCAAACACTGATGGGCAGTACACAAACCAATTTTCCTATTAGTCACAAACGGGCTTCTGCCACCCCACACCAGGTACCAAGAAATCTGCCCAAAATAGAAGCAGCTCCCTTTATTGCACTACAGCTCCTCTGGCTCCCACCTAGCCACACGATCCCTTAAAGAAATAGGTTCTCCTGACCCCAAAGGGCCAGCCACAACACACAGAACAATATAGGTTTGGATCTTACCCAAAATACTACACTGATGGCCAATCCTTTAGTAACTACAACTAACGGTTTAATATAAAATGAAAAGAAGCAAAATATGAGAGACATTAAAGGGTCAAAGCGAATCACATACACACAAATGATTTAAAGTTCATGTAAAGCAGTTTGCAGCCTTGTTCCTCTGGAGTTTGCAGGTTTGTTCCTTTGGTAAACACCCAGCACCCGGGTGGGCCTCAATCCTTTGTCCAGTCGCAGAGGAATAGTTCCAGAGATGGGTGTTGGCTGTAGAGTGGGGACTTGAGACAAGATGGAATCAGGGCTGCTGCCTATTATCACCTCTGGCCTTCTCCATGCTGTGTGCAGTTCTCTCCAATCAAAATGGAGTTGAGTCACATGTTCAAGTCCTAGTGGCTCAACAGGTTTCTCCCTGGGCCCCTTGTACCTGGGAGCTTCCTTAATGGGCCATTAAAGAGACAATGGCTGTAAACATCCTGTCTGGGGAGTTTCCCCAGAATCACACCAGTTAAAAGTATAGATATAACAACCATACTTCTAATACAAATACAATTCCTACACATAAACTATATAATCCTTCCCAGCAAATTACTATCTTTCTATAGATACCAAACACGGCATAGTTCCTATGGGATTCTAGCAATTATGAGATATTAATACAAAATAATATCATAAATGGTTCCCTAAATCCAGACAGCGTTACAGAAGTCACTTCACTCTCTCTTCCTGCTACCTTTATGGAGTGGGGAAAACACCATTTCCCCTCACTATCCCTTTACCACCAGTCTTTGTCTTGCTTCCCCACCCAGTCTCCTCCAGCCCCATATTATCCCCCTAGCCTCTCACCCTACTCCTCCCTTTCCTTCTCTGTCCCCCTACTCAGAGCTTCCTTCTATCCCACCCTTGTTCCACTCCAGCCCCATAATTCTCCTTGACTCCCGTGCATAGCCTCATCCTCCCTTCACCCACCCAAAACCCTCCCATCCCTATCTACCCCCTCATCACCAGCTTCCCACCCTGGACCTCCCTTTCCTTCTCCTCCCGCCCCCCGACTCAGAGCTTCCCTCCACTCCAGCCTGAAGATAAAGTGTGGGGCAGGAGCACAGTGTCAGGCTCAGGTCAGCCTGCCCCGCCCCCCAGCATCCAAGCCAGAGTTGGATTGTGGCACTGGAGGGTGTTGGGAGGGGATGCCAGGGCTAGAGGCCCACTCCCCTCCCCGTGGAGCAGGTAGCATTCCTGCCTACCCTGCCCTGGGCTGGCCACCCTGCCCCAGAGGAGGAGTGTGGGCCAGCATCTGTCTGGCTCCTGCTTTCCCGGGCAGGGTCCTGCCTGGAGAGAGCCCACTGGGTGTTGTTCGGACTGCTTCGCCCTTGTCCCTCCCGCCCCTGAGCTCTAAACAGGCCTGCTCTGGGGCCAAGCGAGCCATAAAAATGCCAGGTTGGCTTGAGGATTGCTGGTTTGGCTTATTCTGATTGGCGGGTTGGCTGGAATCTGATTGGGGAACTGACATACCCTCTTGCCCTGGCTGAGTGCCCCAAGCAGAGCAGGAGAGGAGATGCCGGCCCCTCCCCTCTGCAGTACGGAGCCAGGGCAGGAAAGTAGAGGGGACATTGAAATTCCTCTCTCCCCTCCAGCCCAGGCAGCGCGCTCCTGGTGGGAGGTGGCAGTCCCTCTGGAGTACAGGGGAGGGAAGGGGGGGTGGCTGGGTGATAGGAGGGGCCCTGGGGGGGCCAGTGAGCTGGAAGCCGGGGTAGAGTCCGGCCATGAGGCTCCAGGAGGCGACCACGGTGTGGGCTGCAGGCTGCTTTGCCGAGGGTCTGCAGGGGATAGGCTGGGGTGCTGCTGGGGGAACCAAAGCTGGGGCATGGGGAATAGCTGGGGGCAGAGCCTGGTCACTGGGGACGGGGGTCACAGGAGCAGGCCCCCAGTGGGGGGTGCTGGGGGAGAAGCCAGCTGTAGGGCCTGTGCCCTGAATCCTTTTCTAAGGGAGCAAGACTCTTGCCTGGCCCTTCCCACCAAACCCTTTCCCACTCCAGTGCTGGGGGTCGCAGCTGCCCCACCCCAGCCATGATCTGGCCCATGTGGTGAAAGGGAAAGGGTGCAGGGTGGTGCTGCAAAACTGGACAGCCCTGGCCAGGGCCCCTCTGATCCGGCCCTGGTGCGGGACACGTGTAGTGTCGAAAACCACGTGCCAGCAGATTTTGTTACTTTGGTTGTTCTGACAGTAACAGATTCTGCTCCTGGAACATGGTTTCGGCACTACCCCACTCCTCCCCCGCCCCCGCCCCCAGCCCAGCAGCAACTAGAGTCTGGGGCTGTCAACTTCGCTTTTCTCTGTGCCTCGTGCCCCCTGCATCCCGTTTGTATCCTCCCCGTACAGAGCAGGAGGGGTCCCGGTGGATAGATGAAAGCTGGAGCCTGGTGCGGTGAGCAACTGCGGAGAGCAAGGGGGACCCTGGGCAAGGCCCAGCACAGAGGGATATCACCAGCCAAGAGGCCTTGCAGGCCAGATTGGAACGGGGATTGCAGAGAATGGGCCTGACACTGAGGAGAAGGGGGTTCCCCCTAGAGCCTGGGGGCGTGTGGCCACTGCCAGAGAAAGTGTCTGAGGCCTTCTACACACTACAGAGTTCTCGCGCGGTCAGGCTCCTCACCGCGCGATAACAATCAAAGTGTCCACACACAAAGATTCTTCTTGCGCGGCAACAGCCCTCTTGCCGCGCAACATGTAAACCACCCCAAATGAGGGTGGTAAGGCTTACCTGTGTGGACACTTCTTCCGCAGTTGACAGCCTCTGGAAATGTCCCAGAGTGCCAAACCGGGCCACTCTGGGACATTGGAGCTGTCAAATATGTCAATTTCACTGATCTAGCGGAGCAGTGAAATTGACATATTAAAACTGCCAGGTTCGGCAGCTGGGGGATTGGCCCCCTGGCTGAGCTAGGGGGGTGGCCCGAACCGGCTGCCCTCCCCATTTGAGCCAGCCCCCTAGTCCAGCTGCAGGGCTTCGGGTGGCAGTGGGAGCAGCTCCTGCCGCCACCTGAAGCCCCGGGGCTGAGCTAGGGGGGTGACCCAAACCGGCGAGGGCAGCGATCTCTGGGCTATTCATCTGTCTTGCTGAACCCCCGGTAGGTGACTAATTTCATGCTCTCCCACTGCCCAGCCCTGAGTGTCCCAGCAAGTGCTGTTCTGTCCAGCCCTGGCTTGGAAGAGTCAGAGGAATGGTGATGGGTTTGTCTACACTGGAAACCCTGTTAACTCGACTTAACAAGGTCATCTTGAAATGTAGATGCTCTGTTAAGTTGACCTAACAAAGGGGACTTTAAGTCAACTGAAAGTTGACCTTGTTAAGTCTATTTAACAGAATCAACCAGTGTATACACAGCGTGTGTGTGTGTGTGTGTGTGACAATTTTACATCATTCTCTCCATCCTGGTCAGGTTTGGAGGGTGGGGGGGGGGGGGTCTATCCTTGCTTGATTGTTATGAATGCATCATGGAATTACTTTGTAGGGGGTAGGTACTTTATGTCACATTTTTTAAAATTAACAAGTTGTTTATCAAGGCAGTGTACACATTTTTGTTTTTTAAAGATTTATTGCCATTCCCCCACCATGATGATTGATTTTGCCCTCACAATACATTTTTCCCTGTTATTAGCATTTCCCATCAATCATTCACATTTGAGTGTTTCTGTTATATGTAATAGGGCAATACAGACAGGTATTTATTGAAAAGCTAAAAACTTTATTATTGCAAACAGGTGTATAATCAATAACTCTTATTGTCTCTCCTTCTTCCCCCAGGAGCAGGGGCCGGGCTGGGAAGGGGGCCCTGGCCAGGCTGGGGGCTCTGCCTTGGGAGAGGCTCCCAGGGAGCAGCGGGGATGGTCCTGCCCCAGACCCACCACTCCTGACTGCATCCTGGCTCCAGGGCCCTGCAGCACCTAGGGCCCAAGGACAAGGTGGGGCCCGGCTGGAAGCAGCACAGATCAGGTGCAGGGAGCGCGATTCACTCCTGCTGCTGGGACTGACTGACCACAGCCATCCGCTCAGAGCCGCCTCCCAGCTGGTCCTGGGTCCTAGCGCCCAAGGGATCCCATCACAGCCTCCTTGCCCCAGACCTGCACCTGGGACCTCCCGTCCCTGTTCTGGACAACATGACTGCAGTCCCTCTCAACATTAAGGTGGCCTCATAAATAGTTGCCCTCGGGTGAAGGGGGCAGAGAGAAAGGAAACTACAGATCAGGGACAGGCAAGGTGGGGAGGTTCTGTGGACATGGGGGTGATGGGTACTGGTGCTAGAGAGGACACCCAGAGCTGCACAAGAAACATTTCTTGGCCACCGCCAACAAGTTTTCCCAAAATCAGTAAAAAGATGTGCACACCTTGTATTTTGACAGCGCTTGTTGTTGATCAGAATCACTTCTTGTACCATAAAGCTACACTAACCGTGGCATCATCAATGCCATGGTTTCTATTATTGCACATGCCCCCAAACCCGAATGAGCAATTAAATTCAGCAAAGAAAAGTGACGCAATTTGAGATTCCTGTGTGCACAATATGGTGAGTGCATGCATTTCTGACATTTTATATTGTTTGTGGTATTGTTTGTAGTCTGTAAAAAGTTGACTATGTCAATAAAACATCAACTTCAGATATTCATGTCAATAAAACCTAAAAGACGAACTGGGCAATGGGACAGCATAGGCAACGTTTCCCCCTGGGGATTAGAGGCCATTCGCCTTAGAAAGACAATGTACCTATCACTTGCATGAGCAGCCCTATGTCAAGCAGATGAGGGGAAGGGAAAACTCCCCGTTATTCAATGACAGCAGAGGGGACAGTCAGCACAGAGGGACATTGCCTTCAAGACAGACTCCTGACCACCTACCTAATGTTCATTGGACTCTAAAGAGACCCTTCCAGGACAATTCCAAAGGGGGAGCCGTGTTAGGCAATTGTAGAAAAACAACAGAGTCCTGTGGCACTTTTAAAGACTAACAGATGAAGTGGGATTTTCTCCCACGAAAGCTCATGTGATAAATAAATTTGTTAGTCTTTAAAAGTGCCACAGGACTCTGTTGTTTTTCCAGGACAGTGTTCAGACTGAACGGTTTAGTGCTGCACTGAAGGTTACAAACTGCTGAATCTTGACTCCTTAACGGGAGAAACGACTCTTACCATTCCTCTGACTCTTCCAAGCCAGGGCAGGGCAGAACAGCCCTTGCTGGGACATTCAAGGCTGGGCAGTGAGCATGAAATTAGTCACCTACCGGTGCTTCAGCAAGACAGATGGACAGCCCAGAGATCGCAGGTCCACAGTGTCGGTCTGACTGTGGGAGGCCCATGCAGAGCAATATGGAGGCCACTGCCCTGTGAGGCACTTGGTATTGCAGAGTTAGAGCTGCTCCCATGTTACACTTAGAAAATGAAAACCAGCAGGATCTTATTCAGGGGACAATGGGCCATGTTTATTGTGAGGATTACAGGCATGCGAATATCTAACACTGGAGTACCTATACACATGTTCACCCCCCAGCCCCCAAATACTCTCATTGGTTCATGCATAATTACCTGTCCCGATTGTTGCTTTAGATCGTGGCTGGTATTCATGTGGCTAATGGCGGCTACCTGGCTGGGGAAGCCGGGCATGAGGATTCGGTCAGACACACAGCTGAGCAAAAAATGAGGCTCTTGGATGCTACGCAGACCGTTCCCCTAAGCTATGCAGTCTCACCCGTCTATTTCTATCTTTTTGATGAATGTGAGTCCATGGATGTAGCTGTGTCAAATGGCTTCTGGGTCAAATGGCCTTGAGTCATCAGTTAATGGCAGATATGACTTTGATGTTGTTCTTCAAGGGGATTTTTTTCCCTTTCTTTCCAGGTTGGATTCTTTTTACTTTTGTGGGGTTTGTCTACTTTTCTTCACTCATTAAGGTGATGGTGGCATCACCTCTGTCATCAAGAGAGGCTGGATTGGGGACTGCTCCCATCCCACCCCTCCCACCCCCCCATTCACACATCCAAACTAAATGCACACATCTAAAGGAAGTTTAAGCAAACCATAGGCTGGGCAATTCCAAATGCAGTTTTGGTTACAAGATGGATGACATCAGACTTTGATGATGATGTTAAAGAACAAGTGACTCAATGAGCATGGCATTTTTATCAATGTAATAATAATATGTATTATTCTAGTTAGAAATTCTTTTTAGAAGCAATTCTATCGTGCCTATTCATCTTCAATCCTACACCAGAGCTTCACCATTCTGAGATTGTACCCCAGGATCTGAAAAAGCCTTAAACTGACTAAGGATTTCAGTCTTTAATGGGAGAGCGTTTTATTATTTCCAATCCCGCAGGTCACATCTCGGCCCATACAAGGCTCCAGACAAGCCCAGAAATTGGATTTCAGTTTTAAATGTTCCAACACCACCGACAGAGAAAGCAAAGGTACAATCTGGGCACAGACAGTGAAGAGGGGAACGGACAGACAAACACTCTGATAACGGGGTGACCAGAACAGATAATATACTCAGAGACAGTTTAACGAGGAGGAGTGTTGGAGTGTGAAAGGAAATGTTATTCAACCATTTTCCTACCATAGATGGTCGCTGGAAGGCTGATGCGGTGGAGGCAGTGGGGATCTCTAGGCCCTGTGGAATTTGTCCCTTTCACCCATGCTCTACGAATACAAAGGGGGAGGGAGAAGGGGCCGAGAGGGAGAATGAGAAGAGGCAGCACCTCTCTACCCCTGAGCTGTCCTCCCTGCTTAGCCCATGAGCTTCAAACACTCTATTATCCCAGCTCAGTCAAACCCAACCATTTCATCTCCAGGTTCCTGCCTCAAATCCATCCCTCCTGGTCCCTCCATATGTCACCCCAAAACCCAGAGCCTTGGGGGGGGGGGAAGGAGTGGGGAGCTGCCAACCTCCAGAGAAGCTCAATCTGGATGAATTAGATTCGGTTGAGAAGGGATCCAGTCCAAGGGCTGGTGGAAAATGGAGGCTGAGAACAGGGGTCAAGAGTGAATGTGGGGCCTGGCCACAGAGTCCTTTTCTTCATCTCCGCACCAGAGGGAACCTATCTGGGAAGGGAAGAGAAAGGGGGCAATGCAAGCAAGGCAGGAGTTTCTCTCTCTCTCTCCCTTTCCCCACCTGTGGGCCAGCAGCAGGGAGGTGGAGCTGATTTGTGCTGTCCCACCCTTGCCAAAAGTTTGCTAAGTCCAAACAGAACCACAGGGTTACAGTCCAGCTGATGCTCGGCTATTGCTGTCACCTCAACCCAGCAATGGGCAACTGGATCCTTGGAATCAAATGACCCTCATGTGTGCAGGAATTAGGAACTGGATATTGTACTATGTCCAGCCGCATTCAGAGAACTGAGAGAATTTCCCTGTTGTGTGGAGGAGAGTCATGTTCGATATGCTCTGAGATCCACAGGGAGTATTTTCCATACTGAGAACATCTCAAAGGATTCTTCCCAGGGCAGATTTACTGATGTCTGATACTAAGGGAACATCGAATGAAGCTTTCCGCTCTTTCAAGATCTCTCTGTGGTAAAGATCACTGAGATATGAGCTTGGATTGACTCTTTTCCTGCAGTCAAGTCTCTCACAGCTTTGTGGATTCCCTGGTGTTTAATGAAGTGTGATCTTTGAATAAAACTCTTCCCACAGTTGAGCACTTATAGGGTTGCTCTCCTCTGCAGATTGCCTGATGTGCAAGACAGCCTGATCTCCGTGTGACAGAATCCAAGCACTTATGAGGTCTCTCTCTCTCATGTGGACGGCCTGATGTGCAACAAGGCCTGATCGTTGCGTGAAGCCTTTCCCGCAGTCCAAGCATTTATGGGGTCTCTCTCCTGTGTGGATTCTCTGATGTCGAACAAGCTCTGACTTGTCTCTGAAACTTTTTCCGCAGTCCAAGCATTCACAGGTTGTCCCTCCTGTGTGGATTCTCTGGTGTCTAATAAGGCTTGAATTGTGCTTAAAACTTTTCCCACAGTCCAAGCACTTATAGGGTCTTTCTTCTGTGTGGATTCTTTGATGTCGAACAAGCTCTGACTTGTCTCTGAAACTTTTTCCACAGTCCAAGCATTCACAGGTTCTCCCTCCTGTGTGGATTCTCTGATGTCTAGTAAGGCTTGAACTGTGTTTAAAACTTTTCCCACAGTCCAAGCACTTATAGGGTCTTTCTTCTGTGTGCATTAACTGATGTCTAACAAGCTCCGACTTGTCTCTGAAACTTTTTCCACAGTCCAAGCATTCATGGGTTCTCGCTCCTGTGTGGATTTTCTGATGTCTAATAAGGCTTGAACTGTATTTAAAACATTCCCCACAGTCCAAGCATTTATGGGGTCTTTCTTCTGTGTGCATTGTCTGATGTCTACCAAGCTCTGACTTGTCTCTGAAACATTTTCCACAGTCCAAGCATTCATGGGTTCTTGCTCCTGTGTGGGTTCTCTGATGTCTATTAAGGTTTGAACTGTGTTTAAAACTTTTCCCACAGTCCAAGCACTTATGGGGTCTTTCTTCTTTGTGCACTGTCTTATGTGTAATTAGGGAGGATCTCTCTGTGAAACTTTTTCCACAGTCTAAGCATTTATGTGGTCTTTCTCCTGTGTGGATTTTCTTATGTTTAATAAGGGATGATCTTTGTGTGAAAGTTTTCCCACAATCAAAGCACTTATGGGGTCTCTCTCCTGTGTGGATTCTCTCATGTATAATTAGTGTTGACTTCCAGCTGAAACCTTTCCCACACTCAAGGCATTGATAGGGTTTCTCGCCCATGTGTCTTCTCCCATGGTCATTAAGATCTGAGCTGTTACTGAAGCTTTCCCCACAGTCCCTGTACTGAGTTAGTTTCTCTCCCATATGGACCATCTGATGTGTAATTAGGTGTGATCTCAGAAGGAATCGTTTTCCACATTCAAGGCATTCATAAACTGGCTTGGGATTTGTTTGCTGGGCTGTGGTTTCCTCAGAATCCCTAAATCCTCCCCCAGATTTAATACATATATCCCCTCTCTTCTTTTGGTTATTTTCCAAAAACATCTCTGACCTCTGCTGATTTTCCCTGTCTTCTTCTTGTTCTAAGCACTGGAAAAAATTCCCATCAGCTCTTCTCAAAAAGTTCTCCTGTGACTCCACTTCCCTGGGGTCTTTCTGATGTTGATTCCCTTCCTCGCTGTCACTCACTATCTCTTCACCTGATGGGAGAAAGAGACAATTCCGACACTTAGTCCTCATGTTGGGGAGAAAGAGGAACAGCCCAAGTGGAAAATAGAAGATATTCAAGTTGGTAAGACTGAGTATTTGGATAATTGGATTCTGCCTCCACATCCCACCTGAACACACATAGCGTAACAAAGCGAGGAAGAAACTGCTGCAGCTAAACAGATGGGTTGAAACCAGGAGCAGTATCTACTGCTCAACAGCCAGGATCTGGCTAAAACGAGGAGGAACTGAAGGTGCTGACTTACACCGCATTTTGGGGATTCTCAACTTTTGCCTTCCTTCTCCAGGTGGGTCCTGTGTCAGTCCTCACCTGTGTGGCTGCAACTTGGAAACTCCCTTTCCTCACAGGTCCTGTGTCAGCATGGGTGGAATTTATTGAAGGCACAGGGAGGCAAGGCCTTCCCTGAGTGGCTGTGGTGCCCCCCCCCCCGCCACCTGCCCTCCATGCTGGGAAGACAAAGCTTCTCTGCGCCATACAGCCTGGTTTCCTCTGCCAGCTGGGAAATGTAGCTGCATGGAACATATCAAGTGCAGCATGCCATGGCCTTAGACTGTGTGAGACTGATCCCAGGGTTCTTACCAAAACAAAAGAGGCGTCAGTCTCAACTTTCCATGTCACTGCCTAGCTGAAATAGAAAAGAGGAGTCCTGTGGCATGTTAAAGACTAACAAGGGCTGATGTTTGCCTGTCTCCGAGTATTGTCTTACCTCACCGGTTCTGGTTAGGTGTCTTGAGGCCATCAGGCAAGTGATTTAATTGTGGAAACACGAATCACTTCTAACCTTTCCTTCATATACACTTCTCCTGGCACACAGGAGACTAGGGTTTGATGGGCCTCCTCCTCCCACTGATGCTGTCTGCAACCCTCCCTCCTCCTGCTCCAACTCCCTGTGTCTCTCCCAAGCTTCCTCATGCGGGGGTCTGTTTAATGTACCCCCAACACTTGGATCTGTCCGTGCTGCAGTGCCCCGGTCAGTCAGTCAGGAAGGGAGGAACAGACTCGTGAGCATCCAGTTCCTACCTGTGGAAGGGCACATAGGCAGCTGCCTCCTATGCTGGGAGGGAGTGCAGAGGACACGTAGGGGTGGGAGAAGGAAGTCAGCCAGTGATCCATGCAGTAGCCAGCGACTGTGGTGAGGGGTAGGGAAAGAGGCCTGGGAGTGGGACGTTGGGGCGGACTGGGGGTGGGGCTAGGGCTAGGGCCAGGGATCATGCCTTCCCCAGTGGAAGCTTCAAAATCCACGCCTGTGTGTCAGTCCTCACCTATGTGGCTACACCATGGAAAACCCCTTTCTTCGCAGGCCTGGGGATCGGGCACCCATGGGTCTTCCCCTCTTTCAAGCCAGGTGATCAGCTCAGGTTTGGGTATCGGAAATCCTGTCAGGGGAGAAATCACAGAAGAATATGAAATATCCATAGCATATTTCGCACAAAGATCATTTCATGAACTTGTCCCCATGCTGTGCTGAGGGAACGTGGAATCCAGTAAGACTGTAACACGGTCCTGGAGGCCTTTGGGGGGATGCAGATGTCTGGGGAGATGGGGGGAATTGTCACGTCCTCACTAGGTCTTCCCAGGATCTGTGCATTGGGGTTGGCGGGGGGGGAGTAGGGGGGAATTGCTGAGGCACACACAGCTCTGGAGTTAAACCCTGTCTGTTTCTAAGCCTGCAGAGCCTAGAGCCCTGCCCATGGCTGGAGCCAGTCCAAGAAAAGGAGGTGAATAGGGATTCCATGTGTGAGTGACAAACAAGACAGACAGGACAGTAAATGGTCTCGGCCCCCCTGAGAGCTTGAAGGATGGAGGTGAAATAGCTCGTCCAGTAGGTTTGACGCCCTGTCCCATGGGAGGCAGGTATGGAGACCCAAGCCTCTCTCACAGTACAGCTGTGGATTACAGAACTGATTTGCCTCCAAAGCTACTGCCCAGGGAAGAACCTGAGTCCAGATTCAGCAATGCACACCCCGTGGTTTCTTACAACCATGGACACTGGAATATCTTACCCAGGGAGGTCACATTCGCATAATTTTCTTGCATGACGTCCCTGTAGAGAGCTCGCTGCTCAAGGTCCAGCAGAGCCCCCTGCCCCTGGGTGAAATACACAGCCACATCCTCGAAGGTCACCGGCATCTGAAACAACAAACGTCTCCACTCAGCATCTGCTGCCCCAGCCACAACCCCACTAGTTATGGGGGAGACGGGCAAAAAAGACTCTGGGAAGGCTGGGATAGCAAAAGCCCTCCCATACTCTGCTCAGAAGCACCAGGACGATTCAGGGTGCGGGGAGAAAGGAAGACCCCTCCGTACGAGCAGGCAAATTAACCAAGGGGCTATAGGGGCATTAGCCCCAGGCCCTGGCCTGAAAGGCTCCAGCCCCTTATGGCCTCCACTGTATCTGGCGTCCTCGCCGCTCCACATAGCCCCCGCAGCACAGGAGGGACTGACAGCAGAGAGCCCCCACTCTTCCTGTGCTAGGGGGGCAGGGCCCTGGGTGGGAGGTGTTCCCACCCTGCCTCTGGGCTAGCCGGTATGAACCCAGGGGCAGGGGAGGCCGGCCTTCTTTGCTCCACTCTGGTTCTTGGTATGGCCTCAGGTGAGGCCTTCCAGGGTTACAGCCCTGACACTGAGAATTTTGTGGAGGCAACAGAGGTGTTAAGAAAGACTCAGACAAATGCAGAAAAAGCCAGGAAGTTTTTGCCTACGTGAGCTAGGCCATGATAAATGATCAGTAAATTGGGCAGGAAGCTAGATGGCGCAACAGGGCGACCGTCCCTGTCCCATCATATGCCATTCAGGTGCAAGGTGCACCCTACCTTTTTTTATTGAGCCTTTCTAGATTTAGGGGCCAAATCTTGCATAATGCCAAGGTCTTTTTCAGAGATCTCGGCAGAAGGAGGCACTTTTTGTTGCATTAATAAAACAGCCTGGTCAGCCCTAGGCTGGGTCAGTGTGGGTTCAGCAGTTGCATTGGCTAACGCGTTACCTTCACTTGTTTTATTATTTTTATGTGTGTGTGTGGCACAAAGCACGACAGCTATTTTACCGGGGAGTTGGATTGCCTCTCGGAGGCGACTTACATAGAGACTGTTTATAATGGCCTTTTTAGTGGAGGTTAAATTTTTTTTTTTTAACAGCTGCCCGAATTCATGCATTACCCCAAAGGCATATTTAGACTTAGTGTAGATGTATACTCTTTTTTTTTTTAGCTAGCCTGCTGGGTTTTTTTTAAAGCAACTAGTTCAGCAATTTGGGCGGACTTTTTGCTGTTTATTAGACCACTTTTTACTATTTCGTATAGGGTGCAAACAGCATAGCCTGCAACTAATATTTTTTTTAAAATTTTGTTGACAGGAGCCATCGGTATAGTACTCTGCATTTAGGATGGCCAGGGGAACGCCTTGCAGATTAGCTTAGGGCCTTTTAAATTGTTGAATGATTTCTTTGCAAGAGTGATTTTTATTGTTTTCGATTATAGGCAGGGTAGCTGGGTTAAGGATATTTTTTTTATTATTATTATTTTTATATGCGGTGAGGAAAGTAACACAGCTTTGTACTTGGTAAGTCGAGAGGCCGACAGGTGCTGAGTTCTGTTATTGAGCAGCAAAATAGCCACGGCATGAGGAACCCTCACAGTTAGGAGGTTTCCTAAACCATAGAGGAAGATTGTTTTACTAACAGTGCAGTACAATGGCATTCACAGTTTTCAGGTCTTGGACGAATCTGTAAACAGCTTTTTTAGCCTTTTTTTTTACTGGTAGGATGGGTGTGTTGCATGGGCTTTTTGTTGGGACTGTCAACCCCTGCTGCAGGAGAGCCTCCACCACGGGTGCAATTTTTTTTTTAACTTTTGGATTTAGTGGATATTGCTGCTTTTTGGGTAATTGCTTAGTCGTGTTTACTTGAATCTTGATGGGGTAGCACTCAGGATTTTTCTTACTTTGTTTTTATGTTGTGCCCATAACTGGGGTGGAACTGCTTTTAGGAGTTTGGTGTGCCTCATTTTTGCAACTTTTAAGTAATTTGGCTTAAGGTCCATTTTGTGAAGGACCGCCAAAACTTTATGCTCCTTGGGTGTGGGGAGTTTTAAATAGATACTAGCCGGGGTGCAATAGATGATACAACTAAGCTTGCAGAGCAGATTGCATCCTAATAAATTCACTGGACTGCTGGTGCTAAGTAGGAAGGCATGCTGTTCTTCCAGGGGACCAATCTGGACTTTAGCAGGCTCTGAGACCGCGTATTGCTCCACGTGATTGCTTATTTCTACAGCTTTTACATGGGCTGCAGTGGGTTGTAGTGATAGAAAGTCCTGTACCCTGGGAGTGGATCGGCTAGCCCCGCTGTCAATAAGGAGAGGGGCACTAGTAGCGGATTTGCAATGGAACCGATGAAACATGAGTTGCCTCCAGGCTTTGTCAGTAAGTGTTTCTGTAGAAAATTTGAGCAGCTGCAGGCTGTGGTGCTGCTGGATTGTTTGTGGTGATAGTGGCTGCTGGTGGAGGGGGCCATGCCGATTGCTGTTCTGGGCCCAGAGGACTAAAAGGTCTGTTGGGGCAATGTGCTTTCCAATGCCCAGGCTGCTTGCAGTAATGACACAGATCATTTTTGATCCCCCCTTGATTTGGCTGTCCTCCTCGCAAGGGTCCTCTGTTCCAGCCCCTTCCTTTTTTATAGATTCTAGATTTCGGGCCATCTTCTGCTTGTTTCAGTTGAGCCATCATCAGGCGAGTTTCAAGAGGGTTTTTTTGGGTAGTGGGTGGCTACTTTGATTCGCTTCTTCAGGTTTTTTTTTTTTGTTGCCATTTTACACAAATACTTTTTAACAGGTCTTGAACCTCAGGCAACAGGCCTTGCACAAAGGCAGAGGCTACGGCCCCTGGGGTGCTTGCAGTGGCATTAGGAATGCCAGAGTATTTCAAGAAAGTATTTTTTATGCGTTTCATGTAATCGGCTGGATTTTCCCCTTCCTTTTGTTTACATGCCCTGATTTTAGCCCAATCTATTTTTTGGGGCATACTTCTAAGATGGAATCCACTAGGGTCTGCCGGTGCGTTCTCATATTTGCAATTACTGCGGGGGCAGTTGCCGGCCACTGAGCCCTGGTAACTAGTCGCTGACGAAGCTCAGAGGGCATAATCACCCTGAGCAGCTGATTCATATTAGTGTGATTGGGATCATAACACTTTACAGTGATTTGAAGTTGTTCCTTAAATTTTTTAGGGTCTTTCTCAATATTTGGAAACCCAGCCACCAGATTTTTAAGGTCTGTGGGGCTCCACGGGACATGGACCAGCTCCATGCCAGTATGTCCTGGTACCACCCGTAAAGGTGCCTGTATAATTTCCTGCTTAACTTCTTGCTTTTATCCCCGGAGAGGATGTTTAGGCTGGAAATAAGATGACAGCTGAGCCTCTAAACGTTGTACTTCACTGTGCCGTTGGCGAACAAGGCTGCTTGTTTCTCCTGCTATCTGGTCTAACTGCTCTGGAGCTTCCTCTTCTTTCTGAATTACAGAATCAGCCTCTGGCATGGATTGAGCACCAGCATCACGTGGTGGTTGTAACCTTTGTTGCTGCTCAAGTGGGGGTGCAGAGGCGATAGGACGAGACACCGGAGGTGGCAGAGGGGATGAGAAAGGGCACTCTGCATCCAGCACATTTGGGCTAGCTCTCCCCTCCTTCTCAATTTGCTTCCCCCCTGGCTGGGTGACAGGCAGCTGTGGGTACAGACCCTGTATTTTTCTGTCTGTAGCTGTTTTAAACTGACCCTGTAGTTCTATAACATTATTTTTTAATTTTGAACCATTTTTTAAAAAAATTTTTACTGGGGATTTTTTATTCCTCCTTAATGACTTATTATACTACAAAAAAATACGATTGCCAGTGCTTCTGAGGTATCTTGGAACTTAGGGCTTCCAAAGCTCCCCTTAAATGTAAAATTTTTTCTTTGTCAAAACTGCCTTTTAAGGGGAATTGCAGCACTGGGTTGTTCTTTGTACACTGATTTTATTTAGGTAAAAGGATACAAGTTACAGGTCCATAGTGAACATACATAAAATAACCTGGGGTGCCCATGGGGGGAGCGACAACCTTCGTCTTGCCTGCCCCCATTTTTCCATTCCCCACCAAACAACAAGCAGACCCAGGATTACACAACACGCAATGCCCACTGGGGCACAGACTCACAGAGCACTCCCCTTGTGTTCAGGACACCACCGGTCACAGCCATGAGGCTTGCACTGGGCCTGGGGCGGCTAGAGTGCTCAGTGGCCAGCCTTGATCAGCGGTGGGGTTTACAAGTGGAGTAGCAGGTACACAATCACAGCACACTCTCAGTCACTCCGTCACTTCCTCCCCCTCTATTTCACAGAGGGGGGGACTAAACAGAAAACTCATAGGTACCTTACAAAGGAGCCCAAGGCATCCTATATCCGAAGCCCAAGGCATCCAGTCCAGGTTTTGATGATCAGACTTAGACAAATATGTCCGGCATTCCAGGCTCTCCAGCGTCCACCACCTCCCCCCTCGTCTGCTCACCCGGCTGTCCATCTGCGATCAACGGCCGCAAATGAAGGCGCCTTCCCAGACACCCGCGTGGAGGCGAGGGAGGAAGAAGAACAGCAGGCAGCAGACACAGGCGAGCTGGATCTGAGAATCATGGCATCAAAAAACTGTCAAAGAAAGACTCAGAAAAACATTTAAGTGTGATTAACAAGCCTTTACTGAAATTAGAATACAAGAGCGCTCATGGGGAGAGAACAAAGGAAATCTTCAACCAGTGACATAACAATAGCTTTTTTTATAGACTTTAGTTTGTTTTGCAGGAAACAAGTACAGCTTCTGATTGGCTAGAATACAATTCACCCCTGCTAGGCATAACAAAGTCAGTGAGCACTTTTTCAGACACAGAAATGCAGAAAAACAGTACAAATCCACAAACAACCGGAGCTCAAGGCTGAGAGAGAGACAGAGACAGCTAGACCCCTTATCAGTGCTCCCCAGCTGCAGTCTTTTACAGAGGTGGAAGCGATCAACCTTCTCTGCGTGCTGCTGGTAGACAGTCCAGGCCCACATGAGTAGAGGACAGTGGAGAAGACAATTCCTTGATAGACTCTGAACTTGGTTTTTAGGCTCAGCCCTCCGTCCTTCCAGACTCAATGACAAAGCCAGCGGAATGACACACTAGCTTTGGCGATTCTGGCAACAATCTCGTTTTCAATATAAACAAAGTGAGAAAGAGTGCTGCCTAAGTAGAGAAGTGGTCCACAGTGGTCAGTACTTGGTGATTCACTCTGACTACAGGCTCGTGATAGGGCTTTCTGGGAGCGGGCTGGAACATGCCTACTGTGTTCTTTGTGTTGATGGTAAAACCAAAGTTGCCACAAGATGCAGAAATAAGGTCCATGCTGTGTTGCATGTCCACTTCGTTTCCAGCTTTTAGTGCACAGTCATCTACAAACAGAAGTTCATGCACTCTGTCAACAAAACCCTTGGTCTTGGCCAGAAGGCGTCGTGGGTTGAAAAGCTTGTCGTTAGTGCAGTAGTTGATATCTAGTGATGGGCCTGGAAGTCGTCGGTAAGCTTGGCCGAGAACATCATTCTGAAAAGAGTTTGCGCCAATACACACCTGTTTCACTCCATTGGTGTCTGGGAAGGAGACTGAAATGTCATTATTGTCAACGACGCAAACCTACATGCCATTTTGGAACTGATACAGCATGTGAGTGAATTGAGCTGGGCACTCAAGCTTGCCCATGAGCTTCCATAGTCCAGCGTGGCTAACAGTGTGAAAGGCACTGGTGGGATCGATGAAGGATCGACCCATGTATAATTGGATGTTCTGTTCTTGGCACTTCTCCTGCAGTTGGTCAGAGGCAAACACCATGTCTATGGTTCCCCTTCCTTTTCTGAAACCACATTGGCTCTCCAGAAGTAAACACTACACAAGATAGAGGGTGTGCCATTTTAACAGGATTTGGCAAGTATCGCAAGTATCTTTCCAGCTATGGACAAGAGGGATATTGCTCTGTGGTTGTTGCAGGTGGTGTTTTCCTTTGCGTTTGTAGATTTGGATGATGGAGGCATCTTTGAAGTCTAGTGGGAGGACCCCAAGTTCCCACATGGACTGAAATAGCTGAGTGAGCTTCCAGAGCAGCTGTATTCCACCGTGCTTGTAAATCTCAGCAGGAATTTGATCGGGTCCAGGGGCCTTGCCACTGGAAAGTTACTCCACCGCTATATCCATTTCCACCAGTGTGGGTGGGGTATCAAGAATAGGGTTTCTTGGGACTTGGGGTAGCCTGTTTTGTTCATGTGTGATGGTTTGTTGAGCACACTGTTGAAGTGCTCAGCCCATCTCTCAATAATTTGGGACTTCTCTGTGAGTAGTCTGGTCCCATCGGCATTGAGTACCTAGGAGGAGCTGGACTGCTGAGGACCATAAACATTTCTGCCTGATTCATTGAATCGCTTCCTGTCATTATGGTCAGCATGGGCTTGGATTTTTTTGGCCTTTTGGCTCAGCCACTCATCCTACATCACACGGAGGCTGCTATAAATATAATTGTAGGCAACTTTCCTGGCTGTGGACTTGTTGATTAGATATGCCCTGTGTAGTTTGCATTTCTCTTCCAATAGTTGTTCAGCATCATTTTTGTCGAACCAGTCCTGGTGTTTGCGTTTGGTGGAACAGAGAATGTCACAGGCTGTGGTGTACACAGTGTCCCTCAGGGAGGTTCAAGTATCCTCAATGTCATCTGAGGGGTTTTGAAGGGCACATAGTCTTTTCTCTAGAACAGGGGTGGGCAATAATTTTGATAGGTGGGCTGCGGAGCCAGCTGGTGTGGCGGCAGAGGGTGAGGAGGGGCGCCAGCCAGAGAGCCAGGAAGGAAGGGGCAATGCAGAGCCCGCCCTGGGAAACCAGCAGAGGGATGGTGCAGAGCTGGTCCTGAGGAGCCAGTGGAGGGGCGTGGAGAGTGTGGAACGTTTGAGGGTGGCTATGCAGAGCCAGCACCAGAACCAGCTAGGGAGGCAGAGCAGCACCGGCTATGGGGCTGTGCAGCAGTGGAGAGCGGGCCCCAGGGACCCAGTGCTGGAGTATGGAGCTGGCACTGGGGAGCTGGCAGGAGGGTGTGGGGGGCAGAGTTGGCTGGGGGGCTGGTAGAGAGCCAACTGAGAAAGGTGGGGGCAGCAGAGAGTTGGCCCTGATATGGGGGTGTGGAGAACTGTTCGTGGCGTGGTGGGCCAGACAGAGATGATGTGAGCCTATCCCTTCTGGCGACTTGTCATCCAGACAATCATGAGCATTACCTAGATCCCTTGAATTTCTTACGAGCACTACACAGATTCCTTGAATTTCATAGACCAATGTCACCCCATTGGTACATGATGGTATTGCCTGGGGCCTCAGTAAAATATCCAACTACATCTCTGCAGGAATTAGGGAGTGTCCTTCATTAGTGTGGAGAAGCTATAAGCAGAAGTTTTATGGATAGCTATCCTGACCATGGACTCCTTGAATTGGGGTCAAAGGGAAGTTCTGACAGCGCTGATGAAGGAAGCTCCAGAGGGGATAGGAGAACCCTAACTCCTGATTTGAGAAATCAAACTCCAGAAGCCATAAATTCAGGCCCAGATTCAAATTCAGGGAGGAGAACCCCAGATTCAGGTTCAAACTGTCCTGTGACAGTAGTTGGAGATATTAAGACCCTTGATTTAGCAGCTAAGCAGGTAGGAAGGATGCAGGATTCTTCTGCAATAGAGCCAGCTCAGGGAGGAGATTTTCCAGGAGCTGCTGAGGGGAAGAAAGCGGCAGGGAGAGGACAGAGTGTGATCAACAAGCTGATTTTCTGAGTAGGCCTTTGGCAGGGGGTGAAAAGTCCTTCATTTGTGAAACAGGAAACACCCCCTTCATTATGTAGGAACTTATATTGAAAGAACTAAAATAAACATGCATGAGAGCTCCGTGCTGTGTCATTTTGATTAGAGCTGAGCTAAAACTAGTCTAACAGGTTTTCTTAACAACTAACACCCCCAAGCCCACCATGGAGCATTAGAGCACCCCCATCACTATCCTAAGGTACCCAAAACACCACACCATTGCACATGGCTGGGACCATTTTGCAGACTCCCAGTGCTGGAATCTGAACCCACTAGCCAGAGGCTGCTGTGTAACAAGGGATGCTGTCAGGATTCCTGTTCCTGGCCCCTGTTCAGAGCAGCTCTGCTTTCGGGTATCAGCCTGTGGCTAATAGCCATGACATAAAGGAGAAGATCCATCCGGTAGGAGGGAGGGACTCTCACTTTCTATCCCCACCCCCTGAAGCCTCTTGGCTGCTCTGAGAAGCTCGGTAGAGCCCTGCACGGATACAAATATGTGGATCCGTATCCAATCTGCATCTGCAAGAAATGGTCTGCGGATATCCGCATTGTATCCACGGATGCGGATATCCACGGATTTGCAGGGCTCTAAAGCTTGGGGTACTGCAGCGTTGCTGGACCTTCAATCTTTCCCCATAGCCTCTTTCTTGCTTCCTCACACAGTCTCCTGTACCACCCACATTCTCCCTCCAACCTTCCCTCCCCACACCTCCTTTACTTTCTCTGAACCACCCCCCACTCAGAGCTTCCCTCTATTCCAGCCTCGT
>ML686034.1:80493-93064 GCA_007922175.1 Pelusios castaneus
TCTGTTGTCTTTCTACAATAGACTAACACGGCTACCCCTTTGGAATTGGAATAAACTCAGTTCATCTATTACTATCCAGCCCAGGCCCAGGCCCCTCCCAGCAGAACAAACCCACTGGGACACTTTTAAACTCCCCCAGTAACAGCATCGCTGAGCCACATGCTAGAAAAAGAGCAGAATCAAAGGAACCACTTTGGGGGATTCCCCCGGCACTGTCCCCAAAGGCAGCCTGACCCCCTCCAAAGAGTGGCATGACGATTCAACAGACAGAGCAACTGGCTTTTCCTCTGCCAGCTCCTCACCTGGTTCCCAGGACAGCTGGTTGCCTTTTGGGGCAACCCACGAAAGCTCATGCCATTAATAAATCTGTTAGTCTTTAAAAGTGCCACAAGACTCTGTTGTCTTTCTACAATAGACTAACACGGCTACCCCTTTGGAATTTGGTCCCTCCAGTCTCCCTTCCTCCCTGTCTCTGGGAGAACTGGTTCCTGCCCAGCGGGTCCCTGAAAGGGCTTGTGTGCAGAGTCCCTTTTCTGCCCAGCCCCAGCCCTTCCCCCAGGTCTCTCCATCAGCCCGTGTCCGGCTCGGGCACTGACTCAGTAAAGCCGGGGCTGACCCAGGGAGCTAGTTGCAGCCGCTGGAGAGGCAACTCTTTCCATCTCTGTCCTCTCCCTCCTCCCCCCGCATACAGAGCCTCCCTCTGTTCCTGCCTTGTTCCACCCAGCCCCATAGATCTCCCCCCAAACACACCCTGACTTCGCTGCATTGCCTCCTCCTCCCTCCACCCACCCTCTGCCCCCAACCCGGTCCTTCCATCACCGCCTCCTGCCCCATAACACAGCCCCCTTCCCCACCCGCCAGTGCCCCACATATCCCTTTAGTCTCCCCCGCAGACAGGACGAGGTGCCCCTCCCCGGACGGGGCGGGCTGGGAAGGTCTCTCCTACCTGCCCTCCGAGCGGGGCCCCCCGGGAGCAGGGGCCGGGCCAGGCTGGGGGCTCTGCCCTGGGAGAGGCTCCCGGGGAGCAGCGGGGATGCTCCTGCCCCAGCCCCACCGCTCCCGGCTGCAGCCCGGCTCCGGCTCCCGCAGCGCCCAGGGACAAGGCGCGGCCCGGCTGGAGGCAGCACAGACCAGATTCCCAGCGCGATTCACTCCTGCTGCCCGGACTGACCACAGCCATCCGCCCAGAGCCGCCTCCCAGCTGGTCCTGGGTCCTAGCGCCCAAGGGATCCCACCAGAGCCTCCCTGCCCCAGACCTGCACCTGGGACCTCCCGCCCCTGGCCTGGACAAAGTGGCTGCAGTCCCTCTCAACATTAAGGTGGCCTCAGAAATAGCAGCGCCCGGGTGAAGGGGGCAGAGAGAAAGGAAACTGCAGATCAGGGACAGGCAAGGTGGGGAGCTTCTGTGGTGTCAGAGCACCGGAGAGTCCACAATGTCATCATGGACATGGGAGTGATGGGTACTGGTGCTAGAGAGGACACCCAGAGCTGCACAAGAAACATTTCTTGTTACCAAATTTGCCCATAAACTCGGGGTACGCTCATTTATTAGGGTTACTTTCCGTGGGGATGGGGGGTGGTGTACTCCTATCAGTGTACTGCTTGTGTTACGTGTGTTTCTATATGGAACTTACTTCTGCCTTCTGCAATCCCCTCCCAATGGAGCCACCCTTGCAGGACCTAAACTTCCCGAGATTGGGTTTCTAAGTGCGTTTGAGCGGACCGGCTGACCCCTTATATGCTCCTGAACTCAGCAGGCTGGGTCACACAGCACTTCTCTGCTGCCATCTTTATGTGCCCCTGGCACCGCACTGGATTAGACTTGAGCACACGTGTGAGCAGGCTGGGTCAAAACAGCACTTTCAGCTGCCACCCGTATATGCCACAGGTTCAGCACGTTAGTGACCCCCTTAGTGAGCAGACCTTACAGGATTTTGGGCATCAGAGGGATCTTTAGCTAGGTAAAAGAAGCGTTACTTCAGAGCAATATAGGGAAGCCAAGAACACAAAGGAGAGGGAAAGAGTCTGGCAACCAGCTGGATTACAAAAGTTACTTTATTGCCAGGTACATAAAACTTATGAATACTTATAAAAGGAAAGAAAAATACCCAAACAATTACAATATTAATAACTATACAAAGAGAGAAATGATCAAACAGTTACAATATTACCCAGTTTCAATTGTAGTAATGGGGAAATTTAGCCCAAGTAGATTACAAAGATCAAGTTTAGAGAGACAACAGAGTCCTGTGGCACTTTTAAAGACAAACAGATTTATTTATCGCATGAGCTTTCGTGGGAGAAAATCCCACTTCGTCAGACGCTTTGAAGATGGGAAAAACAGATAAATAAATGTTAGTCTTTAAAAGTGCCGCAGGACCCTGTTGTCTTTCTACAATAGACTAACACGGCTACCCCTTTGGAACAAGTTTAGAGAGTTATATTTGCACTAATAGGAAAAGGGAGAAAAGGCGGGGGGAGGGTGTCACCACTCAGTGGGTCCCAGGAACCAGGCTGTTCAGCTTCGGGTCTGGAGTGCTGGAGACAGGCAGAACCCCCACCACGATCAGCAGGGAAAAGGTGACGTCCCAATGGAACTGATGCAGCTTTTGGATCTAGGCATCAGAACAGATTCAGGCAGCAGAACTAATTCAGAACTAGCTTCAGATTCAGAACTTGGGTAGGGATTTTTGCAGGGAAGAAACAATGGTTCCAGACAGAACACTGGGGTTGTTTGGGGGTAAACAATGACTTAAGGGAGTATACCAGAGCTGTTTAGTTTAAGTGGACAATAGGAGCTGATCATTCCTGGCTATGGAGGCATTCCTCTGAGGGAGCTCACAATGCAGTCAGGCAGATTCAATATGTTGGACATCAATACAAGATCTATTGACTAGAATTGGTCTGATAACTGCTGAGCTGGGTGTGTGCAGACATGAGTTCATTGGTCTCAGGAGCAGAGATCCCCCATCATGCAGCGCTTCCCTGCTTTGCCAATCCCAGAGTTCAGTGTGACTCCTGCATTGGAGTTGGGTTCTCCATTCAGCGCTGAGTGCATGCGTTTTTGACATTTTATATTGTTTATGGTATTGTTCGTAGTCTGTAAAAAGTTGACCATGTCAATAAAACATCAGCTTCAGATATTCATGTCAATAAAAACTAAAAGACAGATTGGGCAATGGGACAGCATAGGCAACGTTTTCCCCTGGGGATTAGAGGCCATTCGCCTTAGAAAGACAATGTACCTATAATTTGCATGAGCAGCCCTATGTCAAGCAGATGAGGGGAAGGGAAAACTCCCCATTATTCAATGACAGCAGAGGGGACACAGCACAGAGGGACATTGCCTTCAAGACAGACTCCTGACCACCTACCTAATGTTCACTGGACTCTAAAGAGACCCTTCCAGGACACTGTTCAACCTGAACGGTTTAGTGCTGCACCGAAGGTTACAAACTGCTGAATCTTGACTCCTTAACGGGAGAAACGACCCTTACCATTCCTCTGAATGTTCCAAGCCAGGGCTGGGCAGAACAGCCCTTCCTGAGACACTCAGGGCTGGGCAGTGGGCAGAGCATGAAATTAGTCACCTCCCGGTGGTTCAGCAAGACAGATGGACAGCCCAGAGATCGCAGGTCCACAGTGTTGGTGCTGACTGTGCCCATGCAGAGGGAAACAGCGGCCGAGGCATTGTGAAGTACGTGGTATTGCAGGGTTAGAACTCTGCAGTATTACACCAGACTATGTCTACATTACACGCTCTGTTAAATTGACCTTGTTAAGTCGACTTAACAGAGCAACAGCACTTAGGGTGCGTCTACACTGGTGCCTTAGGGCAACCTAAGGATGCTTAAGTCGACCTACAGAACTCTGCATCCACCTTCATGGGGATTTTTGTCCCTTTCTTTCCAGGGTGGATTCTTTTTACTTTTGCGGGGTTTGTCTACTTTTCTTCACTCATTAAGGTGATGCTGGCAGTCTATCATCAGGAGAGGGTGGATTGGGGGTTGTTCCCATCACACACCCCCAACTCATTCACACATCCAAACTAAGTTCACACATCTAAAGGAAGTTTCAGCAAACCTTAGGCTAGGCAATTCCAAATGCAGTTTTCGTTACAAGATGGATGACATCAGACTTTCTTTATGATGTTAAAGAACAAGTGACTCAATGAACATGGCATTTTTATCAATTTAATAATATGTATTATTCTAGTTAGAAATTCTTCTTACAAGCAATTCTATCGTGCCTACTCATCTTCAATCCTACACCAGAGCTTCACCATTCTGAGATTGTACCCCAGGATCTGAAAAAGTCTTAAACTGACTAAGGATTTCAGTCTTTAATGGGAGATCTGTTTTATTATTTCTAGTCCCACAGGTCACATTTCAGCCCATACAAGGCTCCAGACAAGCCCAGAAATTGGATTTCAGTTTTAAATATTCCAACACCACAGACAGAGAAAGCAAAGGAAGAATCTGGGCACAGACAGAGAAGATGTAACTAGTATCACACACAGCTTGTCAGATGATGTCACTGTGATATGTTCAGCTGAATTAAGACAGAGCCGAGAATGTGACCCAGAGGAGAGTCTATGGGTTTGGGGTGCTCAGCCATTTACAGATGTAGCCCTGGTATGGTGCAGGAAAAGCTGCAGAGTCCTCCTGAATTCCAGAGATGGGTTGGGGGGGATGTTTGTTACCTTCCTGTGGGCAGAGTGGGGTGGCAATGAGACATTCCAGCCTCCACAAGGGAACGGATAGACTAACACTCTGCTAAGGGGGGGTGACCGGAACAGATAATATACTAGCTAATGCTCGGCTATTTCTGTCGCCTCACCCCAGCAATGGGCAACTGGATCCTTGGAAATCAAATGCCCCTCATGGGTGTAGGAATTAGGAACTGGATATTTTACTATGTCCAGTTGTACTCAGAGAACTGAGAGAATTTTCCTGCTGTGTGGAGGAGTCTCTCATGTCCGATATGTTCTGAGATCCACAGGGAGTATTTTCTGTACTGAGAACATCTCAAAGGATTCTTCCAAGGGAAGATTTACTGATGTCTGATACTATGGGAAGCTTTCCCCTCTTTCAAGATCTCTCTGTAGTGAAGATCACTGAGATGAGCTTGGACTGACTCTTTTCCTGCAGTCAAGCTATTCCAAGGGTCTCTCACAGCTTTGTGGATTCCCTGATGTTTAATGAGGTGTGATCTTTGAATGAAACTCTTCCCACAGTCGAGCACTTATGGGGTTGCTCTCCTCTGGGGATTCCCTGATGTGCAAGAAGGCCTGATCTCCATGTGAAAGAATCCAAGCACTTATGAGGTCCTGTCTCATGTGGACTGCCTTATGTGCAAGAAGGCCTGATCTTTGCGTGAAGCCTTTCCCACAATCCAAGCACTTATGGGGTTTCTCTCCTGTGTGGATTCTCTGATGTCTAACAAGCTCTGACTTGTCTCTGAAACTTTTTCCACATTCCAAGCATTCACAGGTTCTCCCTCCAGTGTGGATTCTATTATGTCTTATAAGGTTTGAACTGAGTTTAAAACTTTTCCCACAGTCCAAGCACGTATGGGGTCTTTCTTCTGTGTGCCTTGCCTGATGTCTAATAAGGCATGATCTCTCTGTGAAACTTTTCCCACAGTCCAGGCACTTGTGGGGTCTCTCTCCTGTGTGGCTTTTCTTATGTTTAATAAGGGATGATCTTTGTGTGAAACTTTTCCCACAGTCAAAGCACTTATAGGGTCTCTCTCCTGTGTGGATTCTCTCATGTACAGTTAGTGCTGATTTCCAGCTGAAACCTTTCCCACACTGAAGGCATTCATAGGGTTTCTCACCCATGTGACTTCTCCCATGCTTATTAAGGTTGGAACTGTTACTGAAGCTTTTTCCACAGTCCATGCATTGAAGGGGGTTCTCTCTCATATGGACCGTCTGATGTGTAATAAGGTGTGATCTCAGAAGGAATCGTTTTCCACATTCAAGGCATTCATAACATTCCTTGGGATTTCTTTGCTGGACTGAGGTTTCCTCAGGATCCTTAAATCCTCCCCCAGATTTAATACATTCATCCCCTTTCTTCTTTGGGTCATTTTCTGGAAGCCTCTCTGACCTTTGTGGATTTTCCCCATCTTCTCCCTGTTCTAAGCACTGGGAAAAATTCTCATCAACTCTTCCCAAAAAGTTCTCTTGTGATGCTACTTCCCCAGCGTCTTCCTCATGTTGATTCCCTGCGTCGCTCTCACTCCCTATGTCCTCACCTGATGGGAGAAAGAGACAATTCAGACACTTAGTCCTTGTGTTGGGGAGAAAGAGGAACAGCACAAGTGGAAAATAGAAGATATTCAATTTGGGAAAACTGAGTAATTGGATAATTGGATTCTGCCTCCACATCCCACCTGAACACACACAGGGCAATAAAGCCAGAAATAAATCTGCTGCAGCAAGATGGACAGGTGGAAAACTATGAGTGGTATCTACTGCCCAAGAACCAGAACCTGGCTAAAATGAGGTGGAACTGAGAGTGCTTGCTTACACCACTTCTTCGGGATTCTTAATTTTTTCCTTCCTTCTCCAGGTGGGTCCCGTGTCAGCACGAGTGGAGTTTATTTACGGCACAGGGAGGCAAAACCTTCCCTGACTAGCTGGGGTGGCCCCATTTTTTTCCTTGCCACCTGCCCTCCATGGTGAGATGACAAAGGCTTTTTTGGTCCATGTAACCTGGTTTCCTCAGCCGACCGGGAATCTACCTGCACGGAGCGTAGAAATCTCAGCATGCCTTGCCCTTAGACAGTATGGCTATGTCTACACTTGCTGAAATTAGTTCGAATTAGTTAGTTCAAACTAACTACTTTGAACTAATTTTAGTTAGTTCGAATTAGCTTAAATCGAACTAGCATGGCCACATTGGAAAAGTTAGTTCCAACTAAGTTAGTTCGAATTAGCGATCCCCATGCATTTCAATGGCCGGTTAATTCGAACTAAGAAATTAGTTCGAATTAACATGGGCACATTGGTTAATTTGAACTAGTTAGTTCGAATTAACCCTTTAGTTCGAATTAAGGAAGCCCTTCATTCGAACTAACTAAAGCCTAGTGTGGCCATGGCTTTAGTTAGTTTGAATTAAGCCTCCTTAATTCGAACTAACTTGCCAGTGTGGATGTAGCCTATGAGACAGATACCAGCCTTCTTAGCAAAACAAAAGAGAAGTCAGTCTCAAGTTTCAATTTCACTGCCTGGCTGAAAAATAAAGGAGGATTCCTGTGGCACTTTAAAGAGGAACAGATTTATGTTTGTTAGTCTTTAAAGTGCTATAAAACTCCTCTTTTGTTTTGCTGAATTAGACTAACACATTCAAAAACAGGGATAATACTTGCCCATCTGCACGCCACCCTCCTGCTGCCCAAACTCCCTGTGTCTCTCCCAAGCTTCCTCATGGGGGGGTCTGTTTAATGTACCTCCCCATCACTTGCGTCTGTCAGTGCTGCAGTGCCCCGATCAGTCAGGCAAGGAGGGAGGAACAGACTCGTGAGCGAGTCATCCCAGCAGCCTCAATCCCACACTAACCCAGTTCCTACCTGTGAAGGGGCCCATAGGCAGCTGCCTCTTATGCTGGGAGGGAATGGAGAGGACATGTAGGGGTGGGGGAAGGAGAGGAGAGAAGGACGTCGTCCAGAGACCCGTGCAGCAACTGTGGTGAGGGCAGGGGAAGAGGCCCGGCCGGGAGTGAGACCTTTGGTGGTCTGGGTGAGGGTCTAAGGGCAGGGATTGTGCCTACTCACGGGAAGCTTCAAAATCTGCCCATGTGCATCAATCCTCACCTATGTGGCTGCACCTTAGAAACTCCCTTTCCTCGCAGGCCTGGGGATCGGGCACCCACGGATCTTCCCCTCTTTCAAGCCAGGCAATCAGCTCAGGTTTGGGTATCGGAAATCCTGCTCAGGAGAGAAATCACAGAAGATTAAAGTGTGCGAAATACCCACAGCGTATTTGGCACAAAGATCATTTCGTGAACCTGTTCCCATGCTGTGCTGAGGGAACATGGAATCCAAGTATAGGCGGCTCAGGTGGCCACCCCCCACCTCCCACCAGCAAGCCAGCACTGAGAGGGGGGGTCTGGGGCCAGAGGCTGATTGTGGTCTGGCTGGACAGCCCCAGGGGGTGGCGGGGCCAACAGGTGCATGCAATGCGGCTTCTGGTGCAACCCAAAGGTCACACTGCACATGCAATTTGACCCCACCAGCCCTGGGGGGCCAACCAGCCCTGCTGCATCTGACCCACCCCTCTGGGCTGGCCCACCCCCCTCCGGAGGCAGACCAGCCAGCCCAGGGGCAATGCAGAAGCTCAGAGCCCAGCCTCTGGGCCAGCCCACCCAGCTTCCTTCCCCAGTGCTGGCAGGGCAGAGGACCCCCTTTTGTGGTGGGCCCCTGGGCACAGGCCCAGTTGGCCGTAGAGTAATCCGCCCCTGAAGCCAAGAAGACAATAACACGGTCCCTAAGTCCTTTTGGAAGAAGCAGATGTCTGAAGAGGTGTGGGGAATTGTATGTCCTCCTTGGGTGTTTCCAGGATCTGTGCCTTCTGGTGGGCAGGGGACTTGATGATGCGCACCCATCTCTGGAGTTAAACCCTGCCTGTTTCTAAACCTTCAGAGCCCAGAGCCCTCCCCATGGGGGGAGGTAGTCCCAGGAAGGCAGGTGAACAGGGATTCTGTGGGCACGTGACAAACCAGACAGACAGGACAATCCATGGTCTCTGCCCCCTTGAAAGATGGAGGGATGGAGATGAGTTAGCATGTTCACAAGGTTCTGACACTCTGCCCCATGGGAGGGAGGTACAGAGATTTAAGTCTGTCGCAGTGAAGCTGTGGATTATGGAACCGATTCCCCTCCAATCGAACAGCCCAAGAAAGAACCCGACTAGATTCAGCAATGCACACCCCATGGTTTCTAACAACTGTGGACACTGGAATATCTTACCCAGGGAGGTCACATTCTCATAATTTTCTTGCATGACGTCCCTATAGAGAGCTCGTTGCTCGAGGTCCAGCAGTGCCCCCTGCCCCTGGGTGAAATACACAGCCACATCCTCGAAGGTCACCGGCATCTGAAAGAACAAATGTCTCCACTCAGCATCTGCTGCCCCAGCCAGAACCCCACTAGTTATGGGGGAGACGGGCAAAAAAGACAGATGCTCTGGGAAGGATGGGGTAGCAGAAGCCCTCCCGTACTCTGCTCAGAAGCACCAGAACATTACCGAGTGTGGGGAGAAAGGGAGACCCCTCCCTCTGAGCTGAGCTGGATTAATAAAGGGCCTATAGTGGCTGGGGCCCTGGGTCCTGGCCTGAAAGGGGGCCCCAGGCTCCAGCCCCTATGGCTCCTACGGTATCCGGCACTCTCGCCACCCCACATAACCCCCACAGCGTGGAGGGGGTCAGACGGCAGAGAGCCGCTACCCTGCCGGCGCTGGCAGGGGGGCAGGGCCCTGGGCTGGAGTATTCCCATCCCACCCCTGGGCTGTCTGATTTGCCCCCAGGGGAAGAGCAGGCTGGCCCTTTTTGCTCCACTTTGAGGGGCAGGGGCCAGCTGGTGCTCGTATGGCCTCTGGTGTAGCCCTCCAGAGCCACGGCCTAGAAGCCCACACTGGGGCTGCACCATGCGGCAACCTGTCCCCAACCCCGCCCTTGGAGCAGAGTAAACGGCTGGCCTGCCATGCCCCTTAGGGCGGGCCCAGGAGAGGAGTGGGAGTGCAGCCTCTGCCCTCCCTGTCCAGTGCTAGGGCCTCCACGGTGTTTGGTTGGCTGGTGGGGCCTCTGGGTGGGCGAGGGGGAGACAAGAGACCCACAGTCGGGGTGCAGCCCAGAGCCCCAAAGCTCTTTAGTCCCAGCTTGCTTCCCAGCAGATGGAGGTGGTCTGAGTCTTTTCGCTTATTACACTCCAATTACCCACAGGCTGATAGGAGAAACCAGAGCTGCTCCAAGCAGGGTAGCACATAGATCCAAATGAGGCAACTGACTGGCAAGTGGCAGCCAGGAACCTCGAGGAGTGCGTGGCAGCAATTTCCTTCAGGAATTCTAGGTGTAGGCTAGAGATCAAAGGAGCTGTGTTCGTGTATAGGTCTTTTCACTGCCTTGAGATGTTGTCTAGAAGTTCCAGAAACTTGGTTCCCTTTGCTGGCTTCCTGGTGGGGTCCCAGCAGTATTTCCTGTTCTTACTGTGTGTTGAGTTTTAAGCACCTTATCTTGCAAGAGAAAAGCTTTGTTGAACGTGCTATGTGCGCTGTAAGGGACTTTTGGAAGTGGACTCGGGAGAAGTAACATAGAAAGGAAAATAAACTGCAGCAGCAGCGATTCCAGTTACTCTCTCCGAAGTGGTAAGGAGTTGATTTAATGTTCTGTTTAAAATGGGCTTAGGTCCATAGTGTTGGAATTCTGGTATTTCAATCCCGCAACTCTTCCAGGCTGTGCCCATCTCCGTCTATCACCAGCTTACCCCGCCTGTTTGGCAGGTCCCAACTGGGTAAAAACTACTAGATCGGCTAAGGGTGTACTAGCCATCGAGGGAAAAGAAGGGAACATCCATCCACCCTCCTGTTGGCTTTCTTGGGACTTCTTTGATGCAATTTAAGTGTTTCCAATTGACTTGTCAGGGCTGTTATTTCTGCTGTTATTGAAGAAACGCCTTCAGATTTAGGGTTCAAGATATAAAGTCAAGAATATGGACCAGAGTACTTCTTACGACTATTTTTAGAGGGGTAGCCATGTTAGTCTGTGTACAGCAAAAACAATGAGAGTCTGTGGCACCTTAAAGGTTAACAAATTTCTTTGCGCATAAGCTTTCATGGGCTCCAACCCACTTCGTCACATGCATCTGATGAAGAAATTGGTTAGTCTTTAAGGTGCCACAGGACTCCGTTCCTTTTTCTTATTACTGAAGAATTGAAATCTAGGCTAGCCAATAGAGTTTTATAGAGTTTAAGTTTAGAGTCCAAGTCTAATTGGAAGTTTCAGCATTTAAGTTTGTTTTAGAGTTTAAAGTTTTAATTTCAGATTTTGAGTAAGTTTTGTTTAGTGTCACAATGAGTGGCATAAAGGCACTGGAGTCCATGGGCAATGCCCACAGTATGGATCTGGAAAACCTTGTTAGAAAATACATTAAGGAACATATAAGTGAGTTCATACAATTGAGAGACAGTGAAATGATCTTGGAACATAGTAACCCATGGGGCGTTGGGAGTCGGGTATTCGACCTGGAGATAAAAGAAAAGAAAGGCTAACGAGGTGAAAGGGATCCTGTGGCATGCTTGTTAACAGATTGCAGGTCACTTGGGTGAAAATTGAAAGTTACCTAGGAAAGCCCAGCAAACTTTGGAAGAGAAAGAAAATATCTGGGAGTTAACAAAGCGGCTGAATAAGACTATACTAGAGGACCAAGTAGAAAGCTTCAAAAAGCAGAAAAGGTTAGGACAGATTTGATGCCAGGTTTTGGAAGCAGACAAACAGATGAATGACAAATCACAGCTTCAAAGAGAAACTGCAGAACTCGAACTTATATGCAAATTTGACTCAGTTGCCTTGTAGTTAAACAGGGACTATGGATTTTTCTCTCATTACAACAGGTGATTTGACCTCACCTTCCTCTATGTGCTGTTCCCCAGTGTTTGAATCCTAACACCTATTTTGATTTGTTGTTACAGCCTGACCTGATCCTATGTCATACACTTCTCTGCATTTAATTTCCTCCCATTCCCTAAGTTTCCCATCTTCAAAGAGTCTGACAAAGTGCGATTTTCTCCCATGAAAGCTCATGCGATAAATAAATCTGTTAGTCTTTAAAAGTGCCACAGGACTCTGTTGTTTTTCTGCAATAGACTAACATGGCCACCCCTTTAGAACTTGATAAATTCATTGGTGACAGGAAGGAGTAGTGGGCAGCGTGAGATCATTGGACATCTATAGAGCAGAGCAAGACCTTCTGTGAGATTGAAGCAATGAAATGGACCACTCTCAGGGTGGTTATGAATCAGAACATGGTCAGTTCTTGGAGCAAATTCGTGGGCTGGAAAATCTTTGCAAGGTCGGAGGGTAATGGAGCTGTAGATATAGGATTGCGAGCTCCTGAGAAAGACAGTAAGCAGAGGAGTGCAGACAGTGATGTAGACAGAGAGCGAGAGATGGGAACGAGTTAGAGGACGATGGAGCACCAGTTCCCACCTCCTTTAATGTGGTGGAGCCACCTGCTTTTATTAGAGTTGAGCTAAAACCTGTCTAACAGGCTTTCCTAACAACTAAAACACCCTCTCCCCACCCCTCAATCCCTATGGCCACCCCAATCACTTAAGGCAGCATTTTTCAAACTTAGCCTTGGGATCCAGTATTGGGTCGCAGACACTCAGGTACTGGGTCGCGGCGCCCCCTGCTGACGCTGCCAAAAGACCGGAAGGATTTGCTCAAAGATGCAGTTGCTCGGGAGCAGCATAAATGATTTTTTTCAACTGAGTCCCAAGAAAGAAAGTTTGAAAACCACTGACCTAAGGTACCCAAAACACCACACTCTTGCACAGGGCTGGGAACAC
>ML686034.1:98064-112451 GCA_007922175.1 Pelusios castaneus
CCCAATCTTCAAAGCGTCTGACGAAGTGGGATTTTCTCCCACGAAAGCTCATGCGATTAATAAATCTGTTAGTCTTTAAAAGTGCCACAGGACTCTGTTATCTTTCATAAATGTAGGCAATGTTGCTGTACCTGTGCTGGTCTCAAGATTTTAGAGAGACAAGGCTTTTGAGCCACACAGGGCATCCCTGAAATGTATCACAAGAAAAAACTGAGGTGTCCCTAAAAGGCTGAGTGCACTTAAAATAGACAATTAGAAGCATAAGCAAGGCAGTAGAAAAATCAACACCTACTTATGCATTAAATGAAGTAGTAGAAAAATGAAGTTTGCACTTCCATGTGTGCAGAATGGGGGATTACTTACAGAAATAAGGTTTTTAATCAATTTTCAGATCTAAGTCTGGGGAGGATCACATGTTCCTGGAAGGGAAAAAGGGACTTGATTGCACAATCATTTTAGACGTACAGATTTTTGGAAGAAGTAGCAGCAAAATCTTGAAGCTAATGCACACATGCACACTGAAAGCTCTGACACAAAGAGGTAAATAAAAGAAAAGCAAAATGTATTTATTTATTTTTTATATTCTTGACTTTGGAGTGCGTAATTCATGATTTGTGCATGTTTGTGGTTGTCCATTTATCTTGGGGTGAGGGAATCCTTGATTATTAAAAAATACAGTAGAAATTTCATTTGAGAAGAATTTCATATAAAATAATATAACGCTCTGGGAGTCAGGCTTTTAAAAGGATTTCTGCTGTTAATGGCATGTTTAAAAGGATCTAGGTGTCTTCAGCCTTGAAAATTCGAACCTTTAGTGAATCTTTGGGAATGATGTTCTAGGCACCAATGGGACATGTGAAAAAGCCCTAGGGTGCAGAAGAGACAAGGCAATCCCCTAATACAGGGGTCTGCAACCTGTGGTTCCAGAGCCGAGTGTGGCTCTTTGGCTGCTCTCTTGCGGCTCCAGGCCCTGTGGGGGTCCCGCTTCTGGTTCTGGGCCCCCCCCCCCGAGGCAGGCACCCTGGCCAGCGCCCAACCAGGAGGCTACACTCATTGTGGCTCTCAAAATATTTGGTTATTGAAGTGATTTTAAAGAATGGCTCTTCTTATCTTTAGGGTTGCCGTCCCCTGCCCTAATGGATCACCCACGTCTTGCCTTATAAACACAGCCCTCTTCCCCCTACCGGCAGCATCCCACAACCCCTGATCTCTTTACCTTCCTCCCCCGCAGACAAGACGAGGTGCCCCTCCCCAGACAGGGGCAGGCTGGGAAGGTGTCTCCTACTTGCCCTCCAAGCTGGGCCCCCCTGGGAGCAGGAGCCAGGCCAAGAAGGGGGCCCTGGCCAGGCTGGGGGCTCTGCCCTGGGAGAGGCTCCTAGGGATCAGCGGGGACGGTCCCATCGCTCCCGGCTGCAGCCTGGCTCTGGGGTCCTGCAGCGCCCAGGGCTCAGGGACAAGGCGCAGCCCGGCTGGCGGCTGGAGGCAGCATGGACCAGGTGTGCAGGGAGGGCAATTCACTTCCTGCTGCCTGTACTGAGGGACCCCAGCGACCTTCCCAGAGCTACCGCCCAGCTTCTCCTGGGTCCTAGCAGCAAAGGGATCCCACCGCAGTCTCCTTTCCCCAGACCAGTCTCCTGGGTCCTCCTTCCCCTGGCCTAGACAAAGACATTGGCATCCGCCTTTCTCAGCATTGAGGTGGCATCATAAATAGCAACCCCCGGGTGAAGGCAGAGAGAAAAGAAACTCCACATCCCAAGTAGGGGCAAAAAGGGGCATTTCTGTGAGTCCTACACCGAAGGGTCCAAACTGTCATCAAGGACATGGGGTGATGGGTACTGGTGCTCAAGAGGATTCTCAGAACTGCGCAAGAAACATTTTTTTGGGCGCTGCCAAGTTTTCCCAAATCAGTAAAAATGTGTACACATATTTTGACAGTGATTGTCATTGTTCAGAATCACTTCTTGTATCATAAAGCTACAACGACCATGGCATGATCGATGCCCTGTTTGCTATTATTGCATGCACCCAAAGACCCCAAATGAACCATTAAATGCAGCAAAAAAATGATGTGATTCCAGTGTGCAGAATACGGCACATGTGTGCACACGGTTCTGACATTTTATATTGTTTATGGTATTTTTTGTGATGCCTGTAAAAGTTGACCATGTCAGTAAAAAAATCAACTTCAGATCTTCATGTCAGTAAAAACTAAAAGGCAAACTGGGCAGTGGACACTCTAGATCAGGGGTTCCAACCCCCTGGCTTGTGGGCCAAAAGTGGCCCACAGAGCTTTTTAAAGTGGCCCATTCTCCTGCTGCCCATCTGCCTCCTGCCCAGGGTCCTACTGCTGAATTAGTTGCACTCCATGGTGCATGGCTAGAGGGGTCTCAGCAGCTGCTCTCAGGGAGGAGCCAATAGCTGCCCAGGAGCCGCACCACTGCGGTGGTGGGGGATTGCAGGCCAGGTGGCCAGGGGTGGTGGGCCTAGGGGAGCAGGCAAACTCAGCACCGAGGGCTGGGACAATGCTCAGGTGTGAGGGCTCTAAGGAGGAGGGCCTAGGGTTGTGTAGAGGGTTCCCAGAGGGCTCCATGGGGTTGCCTTGGGGGGCTCTATGCTGTGGGGGGGCTCCATGTCTCCCGCCCAGTCCTGGTGAGCAGCTAGGAGCTGGGCTGTGGCTGCTCGCCTCCCCTCCGGGCTTGGGTATGAATGCAGCTCCCTTGCTCCTTATTTTTAAACTCCTTTTTAAAAAAATATGTTAATTAAAAACTTTTAAAAGGTTTTTATCAAATCTTTCTAAAATTTGATTTCAGTAAAAATTCAGTCAATTAAACAAGTATTAAGTATTTCACGAATTAAAATTTAATTTGTATTCAATTAATTACATTGTCATTTAATTTTAATTAATTAAACTGGTGGCCCATCAAGGTTTTTAAAATTTGAGCCAAAATGGTTGGGAACCTCTGCTCTAGGCAATGTTTTCCCCTGGGAGTTTTGGGCCACAGGACTTTGAAAGACAACGTACCTACAACCTGCATTAAGCAGCCCTTTGTCAAGCTGATGAGGTGGAGTTCCAAAGGGGAAGTCTGCAGGGAAAGTAACAAACCGTTGCACTTTAACGCCTTAAAGGGAGAAACAATCCTTAACATTCCTCTCACTGTTCCAAGCCGGGGCTGGACAGAACAGCCCTTCCTGAGACCCTTCAGGGCTGGGCTGAACGTGAAGTCAAGTCACCTATCGGTTGTTCAGCAAGACAAATGGGCTATGTCTACACTTGGAAATTTAAGTCGACTTGAGCTAAGTCGACTTAATGAGTCTACACTTAATTGTTAAGTGGGGGGAACTTACAAAGTCGACCTAGAGCGTGCACACTGGATGCCTAGGTCGACTTCTAGGGGTTAGAGGGACCTAGGGCAGGTCCACAGGTGTAGGGGGGGCACCCCTTGCCCAGTGCCAGGGGGCTCAGCCTTTGCTCCATTGTATATAGGTACAATGGGGCAAAAGGGGACAGGGACCCTGGCAGGGCATAGGGGCAGAGTGGGCAGGGCATGCCAGACTCCCCATGACCCCCCCATCAGGGAGGGCATTGGTGCAGTCCTGGGGTAGCCCTAAGTTGACTTAGGGCTACCCCACATCTACACTGTCTTAAGTCGACTCTAGGGAGTCGACTTAAGCCTTAAGTCGAAGTAAAACAAGGTTTAATAAAGTCAACTTAATTTTCATTGTTGACTTTATTTTGCTTAAGTCGACTTAAGGAAAGTGTAGTGTAGACGCAGGGTAAATTAAGTCGACTTAAGCAAGCTTAAGTCGACTTAATTTACCCGTGTAGACGCAGCCATGGATAGCCCAGAGATCGCAGGTCCAGTGTTGGTGCTGACTGCCCACGCAGAGGGAAATGGAGGCACTCAGGATTGCAGGAAAACAGAAACCAGCAAGATCTTATTCAGGGGTTAAGGCAATAGGCCACATTTATTATGAGGAATACACAGTTATATGAATAGTTAGTATCTAGACACATGATGTTCATACACATCACCCAAATGTTCTGCTGTTGGTTATGTATAATTTCTCATCCTGATCCTTGCTTCTGACTGTCGCCTGAATTTGCAGCTTGTTCGCAGCTCATGGCAGCTACCTGGCTAGGGAGGCAGGCATTAGGAAGAGCAGGGTCTCTGTGGGGCACACCGCTGCGCACCCACGGATGCTCTTGGAAGATGAGCGGACAATTACCCAAAGCTACGCAGTCTCACCCATCTTGAGCCGGCTTTTGTAGGTGACAGATCTGAGGAACTGTCACAGATTGAAGTGTCACTAGAGGAAGTTTTGGAATTAATTGATAAACTCAACATTAACAAGTCACCGGGACCAGATGGCATTCACCCAAGAGTTCTGAAAGAACTCAAATGTGAAGTCGCGGAACTGTTAACTAAGATTTGTAACCTGTCCCTTAAAACGGCTTCGGTACCCAAAGACTGGAAGTCGGCTAATGTAACGCCAATATTTAAAAAGGGCCCTAGAGGGGATCCCAGCAATTACAGACCGGTAAGTCTAACGTCGGTACCGGGCAAATTAGTTGAAACAATAGTTAAGAATAAAATTGTCAGTCACATAGAAAAACATAAACTGTTGAGCAATAGCCAACATGGTTTCTGTAAGGGGAAATCGTGTCTTACTAATCTATTAGAGTTCTTTGAAGGGGTTAACAAACATGTGGACAGGGGGGATCCAGTGGACATAGTGTACTTAGATTTCCAGAAAGCATTTGACAAGGTCCCTCACCAAAGGCTGTTACGTAAGTTAAGTTGTCATGGGATAAAAGGGAAGGTCCTTTCATGGATTGAGAACTGGTTAAAAGACAGGGAACAAAGGGTAGGAATAAATGGTAAATTCTCAGATTGGAAAAGGGTAGCTAGTGATGTTCCCCAAGGGTCGGTCCTGGGACCAGTCCTATTCAATTTATTCATAAATGATCTGGAGAAAGGGGTAAACAGTGAGGTAGCTAAGTTTGCAGACGATACTAAACTACTCAAGATAGTCAAGACCAAAGCAGATTGTGAAGAACTTCAAAAAGATCTCACAAAACTAAGTGATTGGGCATCCAAATGGCAAATGAAATTTAATGTGGATAAGTGTAAAGTAATGCACATTGGAAAAAATAACCCCAACTATACCTATAATATGACCGGGGCTAATTTGGCTACAACGAGTCAAGAAAAAGATCTTGGAGTCATTGTGGATAGTTCTCTGAAGATGTCCGTACAGTGTGCGGAGGCGGTCAAAAAAGCAAACAGGATGTTAGGGATCATTAAAAAGGGGATAGAAAATAAGACTGCAAATGTATTATTGCCCTTATATAAATCCATGGTACGCCCACATCTCGAATACTGTGTACAGATGTGGTCTCCTCATCTCAAAAAAGATATTCTAGCACTAGAAAAGGTTCAGAAAAGGGCAACTAAAATGATTAGGGGTTTGGAGAGTGCCTCGTATGAGGAACGATTGAAAAGGCTGGGCCTCTTCAGCTTGGAAAAGAGGAGACTGAGGGGGGACATGATAGAAGTATATAAAATTATGACTGATGTGGAAAAAGTGGACAAGGAAAAGTTGTTTAAATACTCCCATAATACAAGAACCAGGGGTCACCAAATGAAACTGATAGGGAGCAGGTTCAAAACAAATAAAAGGAAGTTCTTCTTCACACAATGCACAGTCAACTTGTGGAACTCCTTACCTGAGGAGGTTGTGAAGGCTGGGACTATAACAATATTTAAAAGGGAACTGGATAAGTTCATGGCGGCTAAGTCCATAAATGGCTATTAGCCAGAAAGGGGTTAAGAATAGTGTCCCTAGCCTCTGCTTATCAGAGGATGGAGACGGATGGTAGGAGAGTGATCACTTGATCATTGCCTGTTGGGTTCACTCCCTCGGGCACCTGGCACTGGCCACTGTCGGTAGACAGATACTGGGCTAGATGGACCTCTGGTCTGACCCAGTACGGCCTTTCTTATGTTCTTATGTTCTTTTTATATTTTTTCATAATAATGTGTGTCCACGGATGTAGCTGTGTCACACAGTCTCTGGCTATTGTATGACTTTGAGTCATCACTTAATGGCAGATATGACTTTGATGTTGGACTTGATGGGGCTTTTCGTCCTTTTCTTTCCATGGTGGATTCTTTTCACTTTTGCAGGGTTTGTCTACATTGTTCTTCATCCATTAAGGTGGGGCTGGCAGTCTGTCATCAGGACAGGGGGCACTGAGGACTGCCGCCATCGCATCCCCCCCCCCCATTCACATCCCCAAACTCAGTTCATACATCTAAAGGAAGTTTCAGCAACACAGGCTGGGCAATACGAAATGGAGGAAGCGATTCAAAGTGGAGGTTTGGTTACAATACGGATGACATCAGACTTTGGTTATGATGTTAAAGAACACGTGAATGAAGTTCCTCTTGGAAGTCTATGCTATAAATTCATCTTTAACTTTAAAGCAGCACTTCACCAGTTTGTATTGCTCCCCAGGACGGAGCAAAGCCTTAAATTATGAAAGGATTTAAATCTTTAATGGGAAATCTAAGGTTTATTATTTCCAGCCCTGTCGTCACATCTCAGCCTGCACAAGGCTCCAGACAAGCCCAGAAACTGGATTTCGGTATTAAAAGTTCCAACGTCACAAATAGAGAAAGCAAAGGAACAATTTGGGCACAGACAGGGAAAATGTAACTAGCGTCACACACAGTTTGTCTGAGAGAGCCAGGGTGATTTGTTCAGCTGAATTAAGACAAAGCTGAGAGTGTGACACAGAGGAGTTTGTGGTTGGGGGGGGCTCAGCCGTTTACAAATCTAGCCCTAGGACAAGCTGATCCTGCTGAATTCCACAGAAATGGGCTGGGGGACGTTTGTTCCATTCCTTTGTGCAGGGTGGGGTGGTAATGAGACAAATCGGCCCCAGAGGGGGAACTCGGGGACTAACACTCTGCTAAGGGGGGGAATAAAGCAAATAATTTACTCAGGATCACTTTGATTAGAAAGAGTGAGGGAGGGATGAGAGGAAACTAGTTGGCTAATCCCAACCATTTTCCTTCCATAGATGGTCACCGAAAGGCTGAGGCTGCAGACAGAGAGGTGGGGATGCCTAGCCCTCCTTCCAACCGCCCTGTGGAATTTGTCCCTCTCAATGGTGCTCTTTGATTGCAGAGGAGGTGAGTCATAAGAGGCAGCACCTCTCTGCCCCTATTATCTCTCCATAGCCCATTGGCCCCAAACACTAGAATTCCAGCTCCCAGCTCGAGCAAACCCAACCATATTGTACCTAGTTTCCAGCCCCAAACCCATCTCTCCTGCTCCACCCCCCAGAACCCAGCGCCCTGGGGAAGCTGGAAGAGAGGAGTTGCCAACCTTCAGAGAAGCTCAATCTGGATGAAATAGATTTGGGTGAGGGGGGAGACCAGCTCAAGGGCTGGTGGAAGGGGGAGGCTAGTAAACGTGGGACATGAACCCTGTGTCCTCCTTATCTCCATGGCAGAGGGACCCACCTGGGAAGGGAATGGAAGAGGGGTAGGCAGGAGACATCAGCCAGGCAGGGGGAACATCTGGAGGAATTTCTCCTCCCTATCAGCTCGGCAGTCAGGCCTGTAGCACGCAAGGGAGCCTGATCTGTGCTGCCCCTCCCCTGCCAGGGGTTCGCTTAGATCAGGCAGAGCGCAGCATCACCGACTGGCTGATGCATCCTCTCCCCAGCGATGGGCAGCTAGTCTTTTGCGAATCAAATGTCCCTGACGTGTGCAGGAATTCAGAAATGGAATTTTTTATTATCTCCAGTCCTAGTCCGTGCACAGAGAGAATTTCCCTGCTGCATGGAGAAGTCCCTCATGTCTGATATGCTCTCAGCTCCACTTGGAGCATTTTCCGTACTGAGGATATCACAAAGGTTACTCCTGTGTGGGTTTGCTGATGCCCGATATCATGAGAACATGAAAAGAAGCTTCCCGCATTTTCAACACGTGTCTGTTGTGCAGATCGCTGGGGTGTGAGCTCAGATTGATTCTTTTCCCACGGTCAAGCTATTCGAAGGGTCTCTCACCCCGTTGTGGATTCTCTGACGTTTCATGAGGTGTCATCTTCATACAAAACTCTTCACATAGTCCAGACACTTATGGGGTCTCTCCCCTGTGTGCACCACCTGATGTCTAATAACGGCTGATATTTTTGTCAATCTTTCCTCACGGTCCAGGAGAAAGACCCCGTAAGGGCTTGGACTGTGGGAAAAGACCCCATGTATGGGGTCTTTTTTCTGTATGCATGCCTGATATCTAATGAGATGATCTACAATTACGGGCTCTCTCTCAGGTGTGGATTCTGATGTGTTCTAAGATCCCACTTCCACCTGAAACACTTTCCACAATGATGGCAATTTTGTCATTTATCTCCTGTATTAATTCTGGGAGGTGCAATAAGATTAGACGCCCAGTGAAACTTTCCTCTTGCTCGACACACTTACAAGGTCTTTCTCCTGTGTGGGTCCTCCAATGCTGAGTGAATTGTGAGCTGCCACTGAAGTTTTTCCCCACAGCTGGAGTGCTTACAGGATCGCTCTTCTGTGTGCACCCTCTGATGCCTAGTATGAGCTGATCTCTCTATAAAACTCTTCCCACACTTGGAGGACTTATGGGGGTTCTGTCCACTGTGGACTCTCTGATGTCTTATAAGAGTTGACTTCCAACTGAAACATTTCCCATATTCTAAGCATTTACAGAGTCTCTCTCTTATGTGGACTGTCTGATGCGTAAGAAGTGCTGATCTCTGTCTGAGACATTACCTGTCGTCTTACATGTAGGGAGTCTTTCCCCTGTGTGCATTCCCTGATGTATTTTAAAGCCTAACTTTCCTCTGAAACTTTTCCCGCAGCCAGGGCATTAATAGTTTCTCTCCTCACTGTCGATTTTGCAATGGTTAGTAAGGTTTGAGCTGTTACTGAAGCTTTTCCCACAAAGCACTTATACGGGCTCTCTCCTGTGTGTACTCTCTGATGTGTAATAAAGTGTGATCTCCACATGAAACTTTTCCCACAGTCCAAGCACGTGTGGGGTTTCCCTCCTCCAATGACTGCCTGCTGTGTAAGAAGGTGTGATCGCTGTATGAAAGTTTTCCCACAGTTCAAGCACTTATAGGATCTTTTTTATGGGTGCATTACCTGATGATTAATAAGGAATGATTTCTTTATGAATGTTTTCCCACAGTCCAAACACTTATAAGGTCTCTCTCCTGTGTGGACTCTCTGGTGTGCAATAAGATGTGATCTCCACATAAAATTTTTCCCACAGTCCAAGCACTTGTGGGGTCCCTCTCCTCTGTGGATTGCCTGATGTGCAACAAGCCGTGATCTCCACATAAAACTTTTCCCACAGTCCAAGCACTTATGGGGTCTCTCTCCTGTGTGGATTCTCTGATGTGCAAACAGGCCTGAGCTGTCTGTGAATCTTTTCCCACAGTCCAAGCATTTATGGGGTCTCTCTCCTGTGTGGATTCTTTGATGTGAAACAAACATTGATCTATATCTGAAACTTTTCCCACAGTCCAAGCACTGATGAGTTCGCTCTCCTGTGTGGAGTGTCTGATGTCTAATTAGTTCTGAATTCCAACCGAAACCTTTCCCATACTCAGGGCCTTGATAGGGTTCCTCACCCATGCGGCTTCTCTCATACTTATTAAGGTCTGAGCTGTTACTGAAGGCTTTTCCACAGTCCACGCATTGAAGCGGTTTCTGTCCCATATGGATCATCTGATGTATAATTAGGTGTGATCTCAGAATGAATCCTTTCCCACACTCAAGGCATTCATAAGCTTTCTTGAGATTTATTTGTTGGACTGTGGTTTCCTCAGGATCTTTACATTCTCGCCCAGATTTAATACATTCATCCCCTTTCTTCTTTGGGTGGCTTTCCGGACGCCCCTCTGATCTCTGCTGATTTTCCCCATCTTTTTCCTGTGATAAGCATTGGGAAAAAGTCCCATCAGTTCTTCTCAAAAAGTTCCCCTGTGACTCCACTTCCCCAGGACCTTCCTGATGTTGATTCCCCTCTTCACTGTCACTCACTATCTCATCACCTGATGGGAGAAAGAGACAATTCAGACACTTAGTCCTTATGTCGAGGAGAAAGAGAAACAGCACAAACGGAAAATACAACACATTCAAGTTGGGAAGACTGAGTAATTGGATTCTGCTTCCACATCCCTCCTGGACACACAGGGCAGGAAAGTCAGCAAGGGAACTCCTGCAGCTGAACGGACGGGTGGAAACCATGAATGGTATCTACTGCCCAGCAACCAGGAGCTGGACAAAATGAGAAGGAACTGAGGGTGCTGGCTCACATCACGTTTTTGGGATTTTCCACTTTTCCCTTCCTTCTTCAGGTGGGTCCTGTGTCAGTCCTCACCTGAGTGGCTGTGCCTTGGAAACTCCTGTTCCTCGGAGGTCTGGAAATCAGGCAGCCACGGGTCCTCCCCTCTTTCTAACCGGGCAATCAAGTCAGGTTTGGATACGGGAAATCCTGCTCAGGGGAGAAATGACAGAAGATTAAAGTGTAGGAAATATCCACAGCATATTTGGCACAAAGATAATTTCAGGAGCCTGTCCCAAGGGAATGTGGAATGCAAGAGGACGGGAGCACGGTCCCTGAGCCCTTTTGGGAGAAGCAGGCATAAGGGAAGGTGAGGGAAATTGTCACATACTCACTAGATTTTCCCAGGATCTATGCCCTCTGGGGTGGCCTTGCTGATGGACACCTAGCTCTGGAGTTAAATCCTGCCTGTTCTAAACCTGCAAAGCTCAGAGCCCTCCCCCTGGCTGGAGCTAGTCCCAGGAAGGGAGGTGAAGAGGGATTCTGTGGGCAAGTGACAAACACCACAAGACAGGACAATCCACAGCTTCTGCCCTTGAAAGCTGGAGGGACAGAGATGAGATACCATACGCACTAGCTTTTAACAGCCTGTCCCATGGGAGGGAGGTACAGAGATTCAAGTCTCTGTCACAGTGTAGCTGTGGATTATGGAACTGATTCACCTCCAATCAAACAGCCCAGGGAAGAACCTGACCGGATTCAGCAATGCCAACCCCACAGCTTTTAATAACCGAAAGCATGGGAATCCCTTACCCAGTGAGGTCACATTCTCATAATTTTCTTGTATGACGTCCCGATAGAGGGCTTGCTGCTTGAAGTCCAGCAGAGCCCCCTGCCCCTGGGTGAAGTACACAGCCACATCCTCGAAGGTCACCAGCATCTGAAAGAAGAAAAGTCTCCACTCAGCATCTGCTGCCCCAGCCACAACCCCACTAGTGATGGGGGAGAAAGAAAGGCGGCCTTGGCTATTGGGGGCCCTAGGCAAAGGCCCATTGTGGATCCCCCTATAAACCAATGGGGGCCCCCATATGCCCCCAAAGCCCTCCCCTTTTTGGCCTCAGTTCCTCCCTGTGGCTCCACCCCTCCGCCTCCCCCTGGTTCCGGCTCCTTCCACCCCAGCATCCCCTCCCTTCCAGCCCCAGCTCCCTGCCGCCGGCCCTCTAATCCTGGCTGCTGGCCCCAGCTCCCCCATGCTGGCCCTGGCCCCTCCTCCTGCTGCCAACTGAGGCAGATGTAGCTTTTGGGGTAGGCAAAGCAGGTAATAGGGCCCCTTACTGCTTGGGGTCTAGGCATGCACCTGCTTCGCCCACCCCATAAGCCACTTCTCCCGGAGAAAGGACAGAAAGAGAGATGCTCTGGGAAAGCCGGAGTAGTAGAAGCCCACCCATACTCTAATCAGAACCACCAGCACACTTCAGGGTGTGGGGAGAAAGGCTACCTCCAAGCAGGTGGAGGTGGTCTGCGTCTCCTCTCTTATTACACTCCTAGTCGACACAGGCTGATACTAGAAAACAGAGCTGCTACGAATAGAGTAGCATGTAGATCTAGCCCTTTTGATTGCATATACACTTTTCCTCATACAGTTTTAGAATAGGTTTAAGTTTCCGCATAGGTTTCATTATTTGGTTTATGGTAACAAAATCAGAGCTTTATATATAATTATTAATTCTAGAACACAGGAGCCTGCAAGCCACATCCGGCATGAAAGCTAAGCATACAAATGTTTAGGCCCTTTGGCCCAGAGAAAGAATAAGAAGCTGACATATGTGGTTATAACTTTCTCACTCAGACAGTCAGGAGGTATCAAAATAGGGAGCTGCCCAGTTCTGCCCAGACAAACGTCACAAATACATCACAAAACCCACCGAAAGGGCCAGAAACAACAACAGGGGAGAAGAGCATACTGTACGGAAAGGAGGTGGATTTACGACTAATATGTCATTAAGAGGTACAAACCTGGCAATTTATAGGGGAGGTGTACCCTGAAAATTTGTGGATGAAGAAGCTGAGTTTGGACTGGGATGGAGGACCCAAATAGCTCACGGTATAAAAACGGTTAACAGTGCCACCAGTGTGTGTTCACCAACTACTCTTTCTTTGAGCTGCTTCTTTGGTTTGTTAGGCTCTCTTCTTTAGGATACTTGAGTATTATTGGTCATCTTAGTATCATTCAGCTTTATAGCTCTTTACTCTAGAAGTGTCTTCACCCCTCCAGTCCAGGGTGGAGAGACCAGTAATCTCTCTCTTGATTGGGTCAGCAAGGAAGGGTGTGAACATATTAACTGAAAGCATATAATATAAAATATAGCATATGTACCTTAGGATAAGACTGTAATCCTATTCTCCATTGTCTATCCAATATCCATTGTGTTATTCATTTCTCGTTAATTACTTATCTATCATTTTATCGTATCTTAATAAAATCTGTAAAAATATACATATTTGGTCCTTAGGGTGAATGGTGCTGTTATGCACCCCAGGAGGTCCTTGTGAAAACCTCTGTAGCCTGATTCAGGGACTAGAACCTCACTGACTTCTGATCAGATCCGTTTGCAAGTCTATAACGCTATACAAATGACTTAACCACCAGAAATTAGGCAATAGGATCTCTTGTTTTAAGATACGTAAGTATTACTGGTAGCTTTAGTATCACTTAGCTTTATAGTGCTTTACTACTGTCTCCAACCCTCCAATCCAGGGTTGAGGGACCGGACATCTCTCTCGACTGGGTCAGCAAGAAAGGGGGTGAGTATACTACTGAAAGCATATAATATAAAATAGGATAAGATTGTAATTCTATTATCCATTGTCTATCCAATATCCACTGTGTTATTCATTTGTGTTTCATCACTTATCTGTCTATCCCTTTATCTTAATAAAATCTGTAAAAATATACATATTTGGTCATTAGCATGAATATTCCTGCTGGGCACCTCAGGGGGCCCTTGCGAACCCTCTGTAGCCTGATTCAGGGACTAGAAGATTGGTTCACAATCTTTTTGACTCAAGGGCCACAAATACAAGTTTTAGAACCCTGAAGGGCCACCAGTCTATTTAATTAAAGTTTAATTAAGCAAATTAAATTAAATTAAATTGTTATTATTTAATTGATTTTAATACATTTCTTAATTTTAATTAAATGGAGTAGTGGCCCTTCAGGGTTCTAAAACTTGTATTTGTGGCCCTTGAGCCAAAATGATTTTTTTAAAAATTGGAAAAAATTGAAATAGGTTTAAAAAAGAAAAGAAAAGGAATAAAAAGAAAAAGGGGGCTGGATGCCCATGAACAGGGCCAGCTTATGGGCAGGCATGTGGGCCCCAGCCAGCAGGAGCGTGGCCCACACTCCTGCTGCCAGCCCACGGCCCCTGCCTTGGCCCCCCGCAGCCTCCTACAGCCACACTATGCCAGCCCATGGTTTCACCAAGACACTTCGCAGCCATGCTGTGCTGGCCTGCGGCCCCCTGCAGCACCCAGCTCCCTAGAGCCATGCTGGCCCGCAGCCCCTGGAGCCTTTTACCCCAACCCCTGCCAAGCCCCGATCCATCCCTGGGCTGGCCAGAACAGGAGAGGAGACAGGCAGCCACAGTCGGGCTCCCAGCTGTGTGCCAGGACTGGGCAGTGCGGGCCATTTAAAAAAGCCCTGCAGGTCACTTTTGGCTCGCAGGCCAGCGGCTGGGAACCCCTGGACTAGAAACTCACTGATTTCTGATCGGATCCGTTTGCGAGCCAATAACTCTAGCCGAATTACTTCGCAACCAAAAATCAGGCAATAGACTGGCAGGCGGCAGCCAGGACCCTCAAGGATTGCATAGCAGGAATTTCAGGGGTTGGCTAGAGAGCAAAAGGGCAAAGGAGTTGGGTTTGTGTGTAGGTCTTTTAATTACCTTCTTTCTGCCTTTCCTAACTAAAACAACCCCCACCCATGACTATGGCAACCCCAACCACCTAAGGTACCCAAAACACCACACTCTTGCACAGGGCTGGGAACAC
>ML686034.1:117451-141012 GCA_007922175.1 Pelusios castaneus
CCAACTCCCACCATGTCTTTCTTGCCCCAGACAGGGATGGTGGGAGTTGGAGGACACCCTGGCTCCCAGTAAGCTGCGACAGCCTGGGCCATGGGGCTCCTGCTCTCACATTCTTCATCCAGCCTCCTCTCCCCACATCCCCCCGTTCCCTCACAGTGCCCCCCGCACTCACATCTACTCCAGCCTCCCACCCCAAGCCACATAACATCCCTGACTCTCCTGCATCCCTTCTGTTCTACCTCTTCATTGCCTCTCACCTCCTCCAGCCCCTCATATCCCGGCTCCCCCTCTGGTCCAGTCCCTGTCCAGCCCCCTTGCAGCTGTGCCTCCCAGGGGTCCAGGTCTCACTCCCTGCCCTGCAAACGAGAGGGCCAGGACTGGAGTATCAGGGTAGTTGAGGGGCTTAAGCCCCAGCTGAAAAAAGGGTCCTGGGCTCTAGCCCCTAAAACCTCTCCAGTAATCTGGCACCCACCTGACTGGGTCGGGTGGGTGGGTGGGGGGGGGGGCGGCCCTGGAGCCAGAAAGGCTAGGCCCAGGCTCTGCACTCTGCCCTACCCTGGGCTGGCTGGTCTGCCCCCAGGGGTGGGGCAGGGCGGGCCAGGGCTGTTCACTCCACCCGGGGGGCAGGGCCAGGTGGCTTGTGCTCCAGTGCAGTCTTCCAGGGGCTGTGTCAGATGCCCCAACCCCATGTGCCAGCCAGTCTCCACGCCCCCTGGGCAGATCGGCCAGAGCGGGACTGGGCCAAGAGCACCCTTTGGCCCAGGGCCACCCCCAGTGACAGTGGGGGGGACCTGGTGGGGGGGGGCAGCCTGGGGTTACTCAGGCCCTGGAGAGGGCACAGTTGGAATCCTAGTCAGCTCATCTAGGAGCAGCCTGGAGCCACCCTTCCCCCGCCCCCTGTCGCCAGGGGATGTCCCGTGATCCAGAGGGAAAGCTCTTTGGTGCAGGGGGTGGAGGAAGTTCTCCTGCAACCCCTAACGCCCCTGCATTAATCCAGCACATTACTACATTGGTCCATTTGCTATGTTAGCCTTCTAACATAATGGTTGGTGTAGGGGGCTTCTTTACACTCCCCACCAATTCTGCCATAAGGGAATCTGCGATGTTCCCAAGGGCTAAAGCAGTTGTTCCCTGCAAGTGATCAGTGAAGCTGAGTGGCATTAACGAGTTCCGATTGCACCGATTGCACCTATTGTCACACATTTGTTCTTTGGGGAGTGTTTCTGGCTTCAAGCTCTGGCCATTTCAGGTCTGGATTCTTCATACCCCCTGTAAGGTAACCTTTTGCAAACCAGTTACATTCAATTTTCTTGTGCTATTGGTACTTGCTTTCAGGTTCCCTCATTACGGCAGGACAAATCACATTGAAATCAGGGGCCACTTTTTGGTTCCAGCATTCCAAGAGTCCAAAATGGTATCAGATTTCGGTCCCCTTTAACTGGTACCATTGTAAGGAGTGATTCAGTGACCATTATTAGCATAAACCGATTCCTCTTATGATTCACTGACAGGGGCCCTATGTAGTTCGTTTGTATTCTTTTTTAAGGGTCTCATGGGACTTGCTTCATTAGGCATATTTTAACCACCGTGCGATGTGGGTTATACCTAGCACAATTTAGACAGCATTCTAGGTGTGACTTAAATTAGCTGCCATTCTTTGCCACAACACAACTTCTTTAAAGTCCCAATAATGTTTTTAAATCCAGGGTGCCCCCACTGTCAAGCTGCCAGTCACCCAGCTTAAGAAAGCTATTCAACTTCCCTGATGGCCGTGCATTCCTGGTCCTTTGGTTATTGGAGCACACCAAATACTTTCCCTTAGTTTCCTCTGCTCCCCAGTTTTGTGATGCCCAGTGATCTGTGTTAGATTTTTGCAGGTCTTGAATTGGACTTCCCTGATTCAGAATTTTCTTTACTGTTATAGTTCTCCCCCTCCTGAAAAAGAGAGAGAAACTGTAACACTAGCCCTGTATAACATTTCTACAGCTATCATCTTCTTACAATTCCACAACGTGTCCAGCTTAAAATGTTATTCTTCTACAGGACTGTGGCTAGATGCTGAGTGGAGACGTTTGTTGTTTCAGATGCCGGTGACCTTCGAGGATGTGGCTGTGTATTTCACCCAGGGGCAGGGGGCTCTGCTGGATCTTGGACAGCGAGCCCTCTATGGGGATGTCATGAGAGAAAACTATGAGAATGTGACCTCGCTGGGTAAGGGATTCCTCTGCCCTCAGTTCTTACAAGTCATGGGGTCTGCATTGCTGAATCTGGTCAGGTTCTTCCCTGGGCCATTAGACTGGAGGTGAATCGGTTCCATAATCGACAGCTGCACTGAGAGAAATCTGCATCTCCATACCTCCCTGCCATGGGACAGGGTGTCAAAACCTAGTGGATGTGCTAACTCGTCCCCTTCCCTCCAGCTTTCAAGGGAGCAGAAGCCATGGATTGTCCTGTCTGTCTTATTTGTCACTTGCACACAGAATCCCTCTTCACCTCCCTTCCTGGGACTAGTTCCAACCATGGGGAGGCGCTCGGGGCTCTGCTGGTTTAGAAACAGGCAGGGTTTAACTCCAGAGCTGTGTGTGTCACCAAGGTCCCCAGTAAACAGAGATCCTGGGAACTCCTAGTGAGGCTGTGACAATTCCACCCACCTCCCCAGACGTCTGCTTCTTCCCAGAGGTCTCAGGGAACATGTTCCCATCCTCTTGGATCCCACATTCCCTCAGCACAGCATGGGGACAGGTTCATGAATTGATATTTGTCAAATACACTGCAGATACTCTACGCACCTGGATCTTTTCTGATTTCTCCCCCAAGCAGGATTTCCCCTTCCCAAACCTGAACTAATTGATCAGCTTGAAAGAGGGGAGGAGCCATGGGTGCCCGATCTCCAGGCCTGCGCGGAAAGGGAGATCCCAACAGGCAGCCGCACAGGTGAGGACTGACATAGAAGCCACCTGGAGATGGATGGAAAAAGCTGAGAATCCCAAAAATGTGATGTGAGCAAGTGCCCCTCAATTCCTCCTCATTTTACCCGGGTCCTGGTTGAACAGTAAATCTCACTCATAGTTTCCTACCTGTTCGTTTAACTGTAGGGGTATTTTTCCCAACTTGACGGCCCTGTGAGTGTTTTGGTGGGATGTGGAGGCAGAATTCGGTTGCTGAGTCTTCCCAACTTTGTATTGTGTTTTCCATTTCTGATATTCCTTTTTCTTTCTGACTCAAGGATTAAGTGTCTGAATTGTCTCTCTCTCCCATCAGGTGATGAGATAGTGAGTGATGGTGCGGTGTGGAATCAATATTCAGAAGATCCTGGGGAAGTAGAGTCACAGGGGAACTTTTGGGGAAGAGCTGATGGGAATTTTTCTCAGTGCTTAGAAGAGGGAGAAGACTGGAGAAACGAGCAGAGGTCAGAGGGGCGTTTGGAAAAACACCCAAAGAAAAAAGGAGATGAGTGTATTAAATCTGGGGGATTACTCAAGGATTCTGAGGAAACTACTGCCCAGCAGACAACCCCAAAGGTACCTTTGGAATGCCTCAAGTGTGGGATACGATTCCTTCTGAGATCACACCTATTTACACATCAGATGGTCCATATGGGAGAGAAACCCCTTCAAGACATGGACTGTGGGGAAAGCCTCAGTAACAGTTCAGACCTTAATGAGCATGGGAGAAGCCACATGGGTGAGAAACCCTATCAGTGCCTTGAGTGTGGGAAAGGTTTTAGTTGGAAGTCAGCACTACTTAGACATGGGAGAATCCACACAGGAGAGAGACCCTATAAGTGCTTGGACTGTGGGAAGAGTTTCAGACAGCGATCGCACCTTATTACACATCAGAGAGTTCACACAGAAGAGAGACACCATATGTGCTTGGACTGTGGGAAGAGTTTCAAACACAAATCAGACCTTCTTATTCATCAGAGAATCCACACAGGGGAGAGACCCCATAAGTGCTTGGACTGTGAGAGAAGTTTTACACAGAAGTCAAGCCTTATAAAACATCAGAGAATCCACACAGGAGACAGACCCTATAAGTGCCTGGACTGTGGGAAAAGTTTCAGGCAGCGATCACAGCTTATTATACATCAGAAAGTCCACACAGGAGAGAGACACCATAAATGCTTGGACTGTGGGAAGAGTTTCAAACGGAGATCAGAGTTTGTTTCGCATCAGGCAACCCACAGAGGGGAGAGACCCCATAAGTGCTTAGACTGTGGGAAGAGTTTCAAACAGAGATCAGACCTTCTTAATCATCAGAGAATCCACACAGGGGAGAGACCCCATAAATGCTTGGACTGTGAGAGAAGTTTTACACAAAGGTCAAGCCTTATAAAACATCAGAGAATCCACACAGGAGACAGACCCTATAAGTGCCTGGACTGTGGGAAAAGTTTCAGGCAGCGATCACACCGTATTACACATCAGAGAGTCCACACAGGAGAGAGGCACCATAAATGCTTGGTGTGTGGGAAAAGCTTCAGTAACAGCTCAACCCTTACTAACCATTGGAAAATACACATTGGGGAGAATCTCTAAAAATGCCTTGATTTGCGGGAATTCTTTAGGGGAAAGTCAGCCCTTAAAATACATCAGGAAATGCACATAGGAGAAAGACCCTGTACATGTAAAATTGCAAGAGAAGTTTCACACAGAGATCGGTGCTTGCTACACATCAGACAATCCACATAGGAGAGAGACCCTGTAAAGCTTTGGAATGTGGAAACGTTTCTGTTGGAAGTCAACTCTTATAAGACATGAGAGAATCTACAATGAAGAGCGCCCCCAGTGCACAAACTGTGGGAAAAGATTCCGAGAGAAATCCGCTTGAACTCGGCATCAGAGAATCCACACAGGACCCTATAAGTGCTCCGACTATGGGAAAAACTTTAGTGGTAGCTCACAACTCACTCAGTGCTGGAGGACCAACACAGAAGGAAGACCATATAAATGTGGGGAAAGCTTCACTGGGAGACTCACCTTATCACACATCACAGATTTAATAGTGTAGATAAATCTCAAAAAAGCTGCCATTGTGGGAAGTGTTTCAGGTGGAAGTGGGATCTTAGAACACATCAGAGACACCACAGTTGAGAGAGACCCCATAATTGCTTGGGCTGTGGGAAAAGTTTCACAAACAAATCATCCCTTATTAGACATCAGGAGATATCATAAGTGCTTGGAATGTAGGAAGAGTTTAACAGGACTATCGCACCTTATTAAACATCAGAGAATCCACAGAGGTATGGCAGACCCTAGGAATAGCTTGATTGTGGGGAAAAGTTTCAATCCAAGCTCCTACATCAGTGATCTACACAGCAGAGAGAGGCTGAATGTGGAGAAGCTTCATTTCGTGTTTCCATAGCATCAGGATCAACAAATCCAATCAAGAAGAAACCTCTGAGATGTCCTCACTATGGAAAATGCTGCAAGTGGAGCTGAGAGCATAGCGGACATGAGACTCCTCCATACAGCAGGGAAATTCTCTCAGTTCCCCAACTATGATTGGACATAGTAAAAAATCCATTTTCTAATTCCCGCACACAGCAGGGGCTTTGATTCCCGAGGGAGCAGTTGCCCATCACTTCGGTGAGGATACAGTAGTAACCAGAACATCAGTTGGCCAGTGACCTTCCGTCTCTGCCTTGTCTAAGCAAACCCTAGGAGCAGCTCAGATCAGCCCCAGTTCCCTACTGCAGCCCTGGCTGCCGAGGTGATGGGCCAGTGGTGAGGGGAGGAAGAGAGAGAAATTCCTCCAGATGCTCTGCATTCCTGGCTGAAATTCCTGTTTTTCCCTTTTCTTCCCTGATGGGCGCTCTCTGCTGTGGAGATGAGAAGGATGCTGGGGCCAGACCCCCCATTCACACTAAACCCCTGTCCCAAGCCTCCATCTTCCAGCAACCTTTGGGCTGGGCTCAGTACTGACCAAAATCAATTTCTTCTAGATTGAGCTTCTGTGGGGGCTGTCAGCTTTCCTCCTCTGGTTCCCCCTGGGTGTTGGGTTCTGGTGGGTGAAGTATGGAAGGACTAGGAGGAATGGGTTTGGGGCAAGAAATGGGATGAAATGGTTGGGTTTGTTTGAGCTGGTGCTGGGATTATTGAGTGTTTGGGGCTCATGGGCTAAGCAGAGAGGAGAAAATGGGGTTAGAGAGATGCTGCCTCTCATCACACACCCTTCACCCCTTCTCCCTGCCCCCTCTGAATTCAGAGAGCATCACTGAGAGGGACAAATTCCACAGGGTCGTTGGTGGGTGGCCTAGAGAGCCCTACTGCTGCATCTGCCACATCAGTATCATCCTTCCAGTAAGCGTCCATTGTAGGAGAATGGTTGGGATTAGCCAGCAAGTTTCTTTTCACTCCCATCACTCTTCCTCGTCAAACTGACCCGTAGTATATTATCTGCTCTGATCCTCCCCTGTAGCAGCGTATTAGTCCCCGAGTTCCCCTTTAGGGGCCAGATTGTCTCATTGCCCCTCTACCCTGCACAAAGGAATGGAACAAACATCTCCTGAACCCATCTCTGTGGAATTCAGCAGGAGTCCCCAGCTTGTCCTAGGACAAAAATAGGACAACATTTGTGAATGGCTGAGCACCCGCAACCATAGACTCCTCTGGGTCACACTCTCGACTCTGCTTTAATTCAACTGAACAAATCACCCTGACTCCCTCAAGACAAAGTGTGTGAGACACCAGCTATCTTTTCTGTCTGTGCCCGAATTGTTCCTTTGCCTTCTCCGTTTGTGGCGCTGGAACTTCTAAAGCTGAAATCCAATTTCTGGGCTTGTCTGGCGCCTTGCATAGGTTGTTGAGACCTGCAAACTCAGAAATAATAAGCCTCACATTTCCCATGAAAGATTTAAATCCCTTTTGAGTTTAAGACTGTGTCACATCCTGGCTTGCAATCCAGACTGGTGAAGGGCTGAGGATGCGTTTGCACCATAGAATTGCTTTGAACGGGAATTTCTAACTCAAAGAATTCCTATTATTCATTGATAAGAGATAGAAACTGGTTTTCTTCTTAAGGTCTTTTATTGTAGCCATTAAAAATTGCTTTTAGAGTCTTTTCTCTCTCTTCTCTGGAATATTTAACTAAAGCAACTTTTTAGCTTTTTTTTGGTATCCATTGTAACTGAAACTCCATATTGTCAATGTCGAGCTCCATCTTGATTCATGTACCCTATTTTGTATGAAACTTTTTAGGTGACACTAGAATCCCATTTAGCTGTGTGAACGAGATGTGTGAATCAAGGGTATGTGTGTGTGATGGGGTCAGTCTCAATCGCCAACCTGTCCAAATGAATACAAGTACCATCTAAATGGCTGAAGAATTCAGACATCCCTGAAAAGCAAAAAAGAAGGATCCACCCCAAAGAGAAAAGAACACAATACCATCAAGAAAGTTTTATGTCTGCAATTGTCTGGGGATCAGTGGTTACACAGAGCCCCTGACGCAGTGTGACACAGCAGGACCCATAGTCTCAAATCAAAGTTAAAAACCTCTAAAAGACTGGGTGAGATCACAAAATTTGGGTAAGCTTCTGCACAGCATCAGAGCGTGTGCCCGACAGACCCCGCTCTCCCTCGGGCTCAGCTTCCCTGGCCAGCTAGCTGCCACAAGCTGCAAACTCCAGTAAGGAGCTCAAGCAATGATCAAGACTGATAATGACACCTGAAAAACTGCAGAACATATTCTTGGATGTGTGCCTGGGCCCATGTGTGTATGCATAGGAGCTAGATAGTTATCAGTTGTGTTTTCCTATAATGTGGCATATTGCCTTGTCCCCTGAAAAGATCCTGCTAGTCTTGTCTAAGTGTAACAGAATTATGGAAGAGGAAGGGTAGATGAGACACCGCTATGAATTGCTAGGAGGCTTTATGCAGACATATACACTGAGAATGGGCTATTTTAAACAGTTGTGACATAGATGGGGTGTGTGTGTGTGTAGGAATATGTCACTGACTCACATCTCCTACAGCAACTCAGTCCATCCTTTACAGGAGGGAGGAGTGGTCCTGTGTAGGCATTGGTAGCCACTCGGCCTTTTAAAGACCACCCAGACCTGGAAAATAAGAGCTAAGATCCTGTGATGGGGGAGGAAAAGTCCCTCTGCTCCACACTCAGTTTTTGCAACCCCTGCAGCTGAAACCTCTGCCCTGGCTGCACGATGCCCCCTGGAAGCTGCTTGCTGCCCTGGTTGTTCAGTTCCCACTGGCACTTCCTTCACTTTTCCCCAGTTCCAGAGAGGTAGCCGTGTTATCTAGCTCAGCAAAACAATGGAGTCCTGGGGCACTTCTAAAGACTAACAAATGTATTTATCGCATGAGCATTTGTGGGAGAAAATCCCACTTCGTCAGACACTTCTGGCCACCACTGTCCCTCTTGTCATGCAGCAAGGCAGAGATAAGAGTCCCTCAGTCCATCATCTTCCTCTGCACTGTCCCCCCCCCACTCTCCCCAGCGCTGAGGGAAGCCTGCTTCCTGAAAGGGAGTAACATGGTACAAGGCAAAAGTAAGGCCAGGAAAGGTATGTGGCAGATTTCAACTTGGGGGTGGTTTTGTACAGCTCCACATTCCTCAGCAGTGAGCAATTTCTAATGGTCCTCAGCTGGTTTCCCCTCCCCACAAACCAGAGGTCGGGAGCCATTTGGGGGAGATTAGTGACTTGTTCACACTGTTGCAAAATGTCCTGCATGGAGCTGCATGAACTGTAGCAGCTGTGGAAAGAGCTGACGGCCATGGCCTGGGAGGGCAAGAGACAGACATGCAGGCCATGGGCAGGCTCCGTGACTATGTAAAGCTCTAAAACTATGACTTTGGGGGGTTATTGTGAGAACTGCAGCAGGAGCCAAAATCCCCTTCCTTTCCCTCAATGTGCAAGCGCAGGCAGTTCTGTGCTAGGCACATATAATCAGGGAGCATGTAGAGGGGGAGCAAACACCAGAGGATGAACTAAAAATTCATGATTTAATTTTTCATAAAAATCTCCATGAGTTTTAGCCCTATGTCCTGCTCTCTTGGGGGCTGAGTTTTGAACTCTGCAGGTTAGCAGTATTGCCCTTGATGTTTGAGTATATTTCCTGCTAACACATTTAGAGGCCAAAGGCTTGATTTTCCTTTCACAATAACGTCACCAGTCACCCAGGTGTAACAGTTCAAGGATTTCCGGAGGGTTTACTCCTGGTTTATACCAGGGTATAAAGTATAATTAGTATATAAAGTATACCAGTGGTTAAAGTATAATTTGATGGGCCCCAGAACCCTCCTAATCTCTGGGCCCCCTTCCCGTATTGTCCAGGCCCCCTATATGCATGTGTGAGCCTGAGCTGAGGCAGGCATTTCCAACCACTTCTTAGTACCACATGCATCGGCTATTGCTCCATAAACATATTTATAATTTATATGGCGTTTATGTCTATAGCAATTATTGTCACAAACTAGCAAACACTGCATAACACAATAAGTATTGTGATCTTCATATTCCCAATATGCACATTTCACTTCATTAAATGCAGTGCCAAACTTGGAACACAAAAATTTTAAGTCACTTTCACCTCTGCCAGCCTCTCACCTGGGTCTCAGGCCAGTTGACTGGAGCCATGGGGAATGCAGGGAGCAGATCTGGACAGGGCGGGGGGAGGGAGAGGGGGCTAGGAACCTCTCTCCTCACTTCAGGGCCATCCCTAGGGAGGAGCAGGGCCCAGGGCCAATTGGCCTAGGGGGGGCCCCCACCCCACGCTGGAGGGGGGAAGGGCGGATCGGGTCCACCTGCTCCGCCCTGGGATCCCGGCAAGCTGAGACCCCGCCACCAGTGGGAGCTGGCCATGGCCGCGGCCCCAAGGCTGCTGTCGGGAGCTGGCCCTGGGGGAGCCGGCCGTGGCCGGGGACCCCAGCAACCCCCCGCCAGGCCGCGCTTTGTCCGGCCTCTAGACTGGCCCTCCCCGCCCCCGGGACAGAGCAGCAGGCCCAGGGCCAGAGGCTGGGGGAAGCCCCCGCCTTCGGCTCAGTGGTGGGGCAGGGCGAAGCCTGGCTACAGGGGAGCCGCGTTGCGGGCCCCGCATTGCTCCACTGGGAGCAGGACAGCGTGGGGCCCACATAACCGCGGGGCCCGGGGCGATCGCCCCGTTCGCCACCCCTAAGGATGGCCCTGCCTCACTTACTGCTCCCGTGCAAACTGACCAGGAGGTCTCTGAATGGGGCATTTCTCACTTTTCTGTCCAGCCCCAGCCCTTACCCCAAGTCTCTACATCACCTGGAGAGTCCGGCTCAGGCACAGACTGCAATGGAGCCCGGGGCAGCCCCTGGGGCCAGTTCTAGCTAGTGGAGACTGTCCCCACCTCAGCTGGGAAACAAGGGGTTCTAATGGAGGTCTGACGCCGACACTAAGTGCCCCTGTGCTCTTGGGGAGTTTTGCCTGGACATGTTTGAAGCCGTGAGGACACATCTCTGGGACCAGTACGCAGCCCACACCCACATCATCAGGACCAGCCTACTACAGTAACCACAGAGATCAGTGCAACACGCACCTTCCCCATCTCACGTGACACACTCGGCACTGGCTACAGAACGCACAATTACTGTAGCAGGTGACTATAGGGGTGCAGGACGTCCCAGCAGGAAGAGGGGCAGAGACACTGGCTTCCGCTCTCCATAACCAGAGCCCTCTGGAATCTGGGGCCATGAGGCCCCCCAGCCTCTCTGTGCACAGCCCCCAGAGACAGCTGGGGAGGGGCCGGTCTCATTTACCCATCCGCACTCATCCCCTGTCCTCACTAGCAGGATTCTGGTCTGACACCAGAGGGGCTGAGATCTGAATCCTGCTCAGAAACCAGATTAGGACCTGCCCAGCCCCAAACATCCCGGGCCACATGGAATGAGGAGTTCATCTTAAAAACCCAAACCGTAATGATTTGGGAGAAGCCAGGGTGGGGGAGGGGGGAGGTTGTGTTTAGTTTTGGAGCCCTTTAAAGCAGACTTCTCCTGCCCATCCCCATAAAGGGGGGAAAATCCCCACCACCCACTGGGCAGGGGAACCCCATTTCTCACTAGCTTCTGTCTTGCTTTCCAACCAGTCTCCTCCAGCCCCACATTTTCCCTCCAGCCTCCCCTCCTCATATCCCCCTTTCCTTCTCTGTCCCCCCATAAGAGCAGCCCACTATTCCAGCCTTGTTCCACCCCAGCCCCATACTTTCCTCCCCCCGATTCCTCTGTATTGCCTCATCCTCCCTTCAGCCACTCTCCGCCCCATAATACCTCCCCCGACCCTCTTTACCTTCCTCCCCCGCAGACAGGACGAGGCACCTCTCCCCGGACGGGGCGGGCTGGGAAGGTCTCTCCTACCTGCCCTCCAAGCGGGACCCCCGGGAGCAGGGGCCGGGCTGGGAAGGGGGCCCTGGCCAGGCTGGGGGCTCTGCCCTCAGAGAGGTTCCTGGGGAGCAGCAGGGATGGTCCTGCCTCTGATCCACCGCTCCCGGCTGCAGCCCGGCTCCGGGTCCTGTAGCGCCCAGGGCTCAGGACAAGGCGGGACCAGAGGCAGAACAGACCAGGAGCAGCAAATGAGGCTATGTACACACGATCAGATTAAAGCGCAACAAGGCAATCGCACTATAAAAGTCACGTGACCTTTATTGCGGGATAATGCGTACACACGTTGCTCCCTGCAACGCAACAGAATTCCTTGCATTATCGCGGTTGAGCGCAATGACTTCTGGGCACCTATCCCATCGTTCCATTTTCCCTAAATCGGCGCTGTGAATCATGGATGAAGGAAAGGAACGCAAAGCGCCATGGGTAAAGTGTCAGTTTCCCATGGTGCTTTCTGTTCCCCTAGCGTCTTCCTCGTTTCCAATAGCAACTCACGCCTATTTTCAACAGTGCAGTGACGCACCGCACCACTTGCGAGCAATCACAACAGCGACAGCATGGATCCTGCTCTGATCTCCATTGTCGCCTTCAACATTCTGAATACATCTCGGCTTGTTGCTCAGTACGCAATGAGCTCCGAGTCAGACGAGGACACCGAGGAGCAGGGGCTGATCGATGCCATGCAGAGCAACAGCACCGCGTTGCTCAGCTCCTTCACCGATCATCTGCACACGGTGCAATGCCATTTCTGGTCGAGAGAGATGAGCACCGAGTGGTGGGATCGCATTGTTATGCAGCTGTGGGATGATGAGCAGTGGGTACAGAACTTTCGAATGCGGAAAGCAACCTTTTTGGAACTGTGCTCAGAGTTCGCACCTGCCCTGCGACGGAAAGACACCAACATGAGGTCAGCCCTAACCGTGGAGAAGCGTGTTGCGATTGCTGTCTGGAAGATGGCGACTCCTGACTGCTACTGGTCGGTTGCAAACCAGTTTGGAGTCGGGAGGTCCACTGTCGGATTAGCCCTCTCACAAGTGTGCCGAGCCATCAATCGCGTTCTGCTACGGAGGACAGTGACATTGGGCAATGTTCGTGAAATTGTGGACAGCTTTGCTGCCATGGGATTCCCAAACTGCGGGGGAGCAATAGACGGCACACACATCCCAATTTTGGCTCCAGACCATCTCGCGACCGAGTATATAAACAGGAAGGGCTACTTCTCCATGGTGCTTCAAGCACTCGTGGATCACAAGGGGCGTTTCACGGACATCAATGCTGGGTGGTCGGGAAAGGTGCATGATGCCCGCATTTTCAGGAACACTGGTCTGTACCGGAAGCTGCAAGGGGGTACCTTTTTCCCTGATCAAAAAATTACAGTTGGGGAGGTGGAGGTGCCCATAGTCATCCTCGGAGACCCAGCATACCCACTGATGCCATGGCTCATGAAACCCTACACCGGGGACCTAGATCGCAGCAAGGAGCGGTTCAATTACCGATTGAGCCGCTGCAGAATGACTGTGGAGTGTGCCTTCGGCCGTTTAAAAGGGCGCTGGCGCTGTTTGTATGGGAGGCTGGACTTGGCGGAGGACCACATCCCTGCTGTGATTGCGTCATGTTCTGTCCTCCATAACATTTGTGAAAGTAGGGGAGAAAAGTTTTCCCCTATGTGGGCTACGGAGGCACAGCGCCTCGAGGAAGCATATGAGCAGCCAGCCGCTAGGAGTATTAGGGTGGCACAAGGAGAGGCTGCTCGCATAAGGGAGGCACTCAGGGAGCATTTCAATTATGCCCTCCCCTAGTTAACTTCCATGACACGTCAGGAGCACCTTAGGATATTTTCAATAATGTGTATAAATAAACCCACTCTTCAAAGTATTTGTTACTGTTTTTATTCAAAGCTAAAAGGTGTGTGGGGGGGTTACAGGTTGGTGTAGCTCCGGGTCTCATAAAAGTAGCTAGGGAGGGACTGGATGTTGTGCTGTACCGGGGGGAAGGGTGGCCTTCAAAGAAATGCTTTGAGGGACTACGGGGAGTGGGAGGCAGACACGGCTGAACTGTCTGGAGTGGAGCCCGGACATAATCTCCTGGGACTGCAAAGCAATCATGCTCTTGAGCAGTTCTGTTTGCTCCTTCATGACGCTTATCAGTTCGTCCCTGTATTTCTGCCTCCTCTGCTGGGATTCCTCTCTTCAGGCTGTATTCTCCCTTGCGGATTCCTGTGTTGCTTTCAGCAGCTCGTGAAACATATCCTCCCTGTTTCTTCGAGCACGCCGCCGAATGTTTCTCATTCAGTCAGCTGGGGTAGACACCGGCCTTGTGAAGGTCGAATCTAATAAAAAAATAACAATAAAGAAATTGTTAACACATAGCCTAGATAACCAATGTAACCTTCCAGTAGCACATTCCACTGGAAGGTGCAGGGCAGTCAACATCCTATGCTTCGCTGAAGCAGACAAGGTGCGTCCTAATAGACGGCTTACTGGGGGCTAACAATCTGCACTGGACACACAGATGGACCCAGATATCTTTCTCCTCAGAGTGCCCCTGCCATCTAGAATACATCTCCTACATGCCGCCGGTTGCAAGCCAGGACCGTATGCTGCTGCACTGTGTGCTGCCATGGTTCCCAGGGCTGTGCTTTGCAGCTGGAGAGGCAGAGTATCCGTCTTTGGGAGTGTAGACACAAACACTCTCCCATCTAACCTGAGTATTAGGCTCTGGAGGTACATCGACGAAACCTTTACTGACCTAAATGCAGATGATTATTTTACAATCACTGCTTGTGTTGATGCACTTCTAATGAATGCAGAGTAAATAGCGTGCACAGCGGGGACCTGCAAGCACCCCCACCCCAGACAATGATATTTTAGCAGGAGCTGCACGGAGGAGAAACTTACCTGAACCCTCCTCTGTTGCCTCAGAGGACACGCTGCAGTTCAAGCCTTGGGTGCACGTCTCAGCGGGGCTGCTGAAGAGCTCCTGGCTACATGTGCTTGCGCTTTCCTCCGTGTCATCCTCCATCTCCTGCTCCTCCTCCTCAACAACATCCTCATCCTGCTCGGTTCTGGCAATCACTGGATGAGGGGGGGGCTGAAGTGTCCACGGGACTCTTGGCAGTGGTTGTTGGGTTCCCCACTGAGGATGGCTTCTATTTCCTTATAGTACCTGCATGTAGCAGGCGCTGATCCGGAACGGCGGTTTCCCTCCTTCGCTCGGTGATAGGTTATTCTGCGCTCCTTCACCTTTGATCTGCACTGCACTGTGTCTCTATCATAACCTCTCTCTGACATGGCCCGAGAAATTATGCCAAATGTGTCATAATTCCTCCTGCTGCCGCGTAGCTGCGCCTGCACAGCGGACTCTCCCCAGATGCTGATCAGACGCGTCTTCCACGGCAGGCCGCCATTGCTACTGATGATCAGAGCACAAATACACTCCACGAGGAAGAGAACAGGAAGTGAAACAGACGAGAAATTTGAAAATCCCGGGAATAAATTCAGGGCAGGGCGGGGACAGTTTCATCACGACCACAGAGCGGGTGGGGGGAAGACTGGAGAGGACGACTTTGGAATGCTGGGACACTTCCGGAGGCCAGTCATTGCGCGGTAAGCGTACACACGAGTGGAAAGGCGCAACAGCTGTTCCGCGTTAACTGCTACCACCCTCGTCGAGGTGGTTTTTCTATTGCGCTACAACAAGGCAGTTAACGCGCGACAGCCCTGTTGCACGTGTGTACGCTGTTGTTGCTGTCGCGCGGTAATGAGTTTTAATGCGCGATAAACTGATCGTGTGTACAAGGCCTGAGATTCACTCCTACAGCCGCCCCAAGATTGCTTCTCCCCAGATCCCTCTGGGTCCTGGAAACCCGATCTGAGACCGCCCTGCCCTGCAGGCCCCACACAGGCAGCTTGTCCTGTTCAGGGCAGCACCGAGCACAGAGCCGTGCCCCCAGGAGGGCAGAGAGGAGGCGCCCAGACCCCAGAGAGTGGGGAATTGGGGCGGCTCTGTGGAAACTCTGGGGTGTTCCAAAGAGCCCCCAGTGTGGATGGGGATTCAGCGGTGATAGGCCTGGTCAGAGAGAGGCTGCTGTAAGCAGAGCCCGGAGCTGCAGGGGACACGTCTGTGCCCCTGGCTGTGAGACGCTCTGGGAAGGGATCGGTGCAGGGAGCAGCTTGTCAGAGGCGGCCTCTTGTCCTCCAGGGTGGCTCCCCTAACTGGGGTCACAGCAGTGTCAGGGCTGGGCCACGCTGGGGATCTGAAGGGCCCGATTCACCCGGCACTGGCCATAAAACCCTGTCATGTCCACCCCACCATGGCAACACTAGAAATGGCTGCCAGCCCCATTTCCCACTGGCAGCAGCTCCTGCCGCCTGGCTGTTCTCCTTTGCTGCCCTGTCAGGATTTGTGGCTTTTCCTAGCCTGTGATCTAAGGTTGCACACTGGGATGGATGGGGCCAGCCCATCCCAAATCCAATTGCCCAGCCTCTATCTTCCCCCTCTCTTGCTCCAGGGATATCTCTCAAGCCATGACTGACAAGGGTTTGCCTGTCACAATTTGCTACTTTGACTTTTCTCCATCCTCTGATCCAGGACCACGGGGCAGTGCGGGGTCTGCCAAACTGTGAGACCCGGGAAAGTTGGCCTGCTTGCCCCCGCTAGGGATGGGCCTGGCACCACTGATCATCAGGGCCCTCCCTGCGGCAGGGGAACAAGGCGATCACCCCAGGCCCTGTGGTTACGTGGGCCCTGCGCAGTCCCACTCCCAGCCCCATGGGGTGGGGCAGGCAGGCCCAAGGGCGGAGCACGTGGGGCCGCCCTGGCCCTACACAGCGAGCTCTCCCCCAGAGGTGGCCTCGGAAAACATACCATGTGCTTGATATTTTGTAAAACCTTTAAAACTTGTTCATAGCTGCTATAGTACACAACCAGGTACAAATTTTTGTGATGCATCCAGCAGTGTCTAGGAGACACCCCTTTCTGCATCCATTTTGCGTGGGGGAGTGTGATGGTGTCTGGATTTAGGGGACTATTTATGATACTATTTCATGTTACTATTTCATAATTGCAATAATCCTTAGGAGCTATGCCATGTTTGGTACCAATAGAAAGATCGTAATTTGCTGGGAATGGTTTTATGGTTTATGTGTGGGAATTGCATCTGTATTAGACATTAGGAATATGTTTGCTATATCTGTATTTCAACTCGTATGACTTTGAGAAATGACAGATTCCATGGAGGAAAAGGACAGCTGGTTCTTCCGCAATGCCATCCCACGTGGGCTGTGGGAGAGAGCAGACATGGACAGATGGGATGTGGCCCTGCTGAGTAAAGAGGGACACTGCAAGACCCTCCAACATAGTGCAATGAAGAGTAGCTAGACATGCTAGCACTTATATTATCTGTAACAATAGCTCCATTTCCCCCACACATACGTGCAGCGCCTAGCACAATGGAGCCCTGGGCACAACTGGGGACCTAGTTCAATTTTAATAGAAAGATTAGCTCACAAAATTTGGGTTGGATGGGGAAGTTGTGAGCATATGGAAAACTTTCCTCCTCTAGCATTTTATGTACTACAGGATAACAACCTACTACAGATACAAACTAATGCTCGCTGTCTCTTTATGCATTTAGTTTCTGATCCCTCACTTCCCATTCACTGGTACCGCAGCTTGGGGGCTGGCGCCTCTCTGCAGCTTTGTCCCTGGAGCATCCAGTTTTCCCTGCTCTCTATTCTCTACATCTGCTGCATTCCCTCCCAACCAGTCCCCACGGCTGGTGCCCCCCTTTCAGTTGCCTTACGGAGTCAGAACTTCATCCAGGTGTTTGGCCACGTACGGTACCCTCCTTTGAACAACTCTGAGGGTGTTAGCCAAGGAGAGCTTCTTCAGGGGCACCTGGCACCTGTACAACAGAGAGAGCAGACAGCTGAGTGCAGACCCTGCCCCCAGATCCTCTTTTACCCACAGGTGAAGCACTGACAGGATCCCTGTCCCAGTCTCCCCTGAGGCTCTCGGCCACTGCAATATCCATCCCGTGGTCATTCTGGTTTTGAGTTGGCTGGATTGTTAGATGGTCCCTGTCTAGTGCTGATAAGATGAGAGTGTGTCCGGCTGGCAATGTGTATCATGTTCCTTCCAGGACTAGTCAACAAAAAGGATAATGGCCTACTACAGCTACCAACTGATGGAGCTACCTCTTCAGCTTCTAAAGGATGCTTTTTGTTGAAGGTCCCAGGTTCCAATCCTATTGGGAATTGATATTGGAGGGGTTGGGGGATGGCAAAGGGTACATTCCACCAGTGCTGGGATGTCCTTTTCATTCCCAATAGCCTGAGGCCTCACCATCCCAAAAGGGCCTGCCTTCTTCCCTGAACTCTCCACCTCACATCCCTAGTGTGTACGAGGTTGCTCCCATAAAGCATTTTCTCTTCTCCTTGTGTGGGAAGGATGGGCCGGGCCAGGCCAGGGGGGGAAAGGAATTATGTAAGTTCAGCTCTAGTGTGGACCACTCCCGGGTTCCTCAGAACCAGCCAGACTCTTCCGGCCCCTCCCGGCACCGTTGCTTGACGTCAGGGGCTCCAGTGGGGGCTGTCGGCTACTCACACATATCCCAGAGGGGCTCTGCACCATGGCTGGGTCTGTGCAGATAAAAAGCAGCATTTCATGAAATAGTTCAAGCAGCGACCACACAGGTCCCCCCGCAGTTCCTGACCTGTTACTGAAAACAAAATGGAAAAAACTAGAAATGGCCCGAAGCTGACAAACCCTTTCCCCACCCAGGAAATAATCTCAAAACTAATGAGGGACGCTTGAGGTTCGCTGCCCTTCTCACCCGGTAATTACGACTCAGACACTGAAGCTGAACTGAAACGAATAAAACGGTTTATTCAGGAAAAAAAGACAAGGAAGGTGTAACCAGGAACCACAACTGCGACAGCCAGAAAGAGCAAATGAAACAATTTATTGACAGGAAACAACAAAGGGGAATTGAACAAAGCCAGCAGAAAGGGAGCAGGAACCACGAGTAGGAGACGGCGGGAAGATGACGGGGACAGGACGGCAGGAGACAGCAGAGCAGAGCAGGACGGGAGGCTGGGACGGCAACACAACACAGGGACGCAGAGACGGGCCAGTCGCACAATCTTCTTTCTTCTGTCGGGATCTGTGGACACAAGTAAAGCCGGGGCTGCCTCAGTGTCCTTCTAGTTACAGTCGAACCATTCGGGGAGCTCTGATATCCCACCTCTGCACTCAGCACCCGGGATCTTTGCACCCTGCACTAAAAGCTGGCACACAGGATGCAGGTTCTGGACTCTCTGACCCAGATGTGCCCAGGAGGGGCAGGGCCCACACAGCTCCCAGCCGGGGGCGAGAGGCTTCAGCGAAGGAGCCCAGCTCAGCTCCCCTCACACTCCCATGCTGGGGAAGGAGAGTGAGCTGGAAGCACGGGCCCAGTTCTGACCCCACTGCCCTGTTGGGGGCCTGCACCCACAGCTCCCAGCACGCGTCAGAATCAGCCTGGCCGTGCCGGGAGCCGGAGTCGGGGTAAAGGGCACTTACGTCAAATCGTAGGAGGTGGGTGGTGACTGGAGGCAGGTCAGGGTCCTGCTCATGGCCGTGGCTCTCTGGTCTCTGTCTGGCTCCGGACGCTGAGGTGCTGTGGGAGAAGGAGTCCTGTCAGGATCAATGGGCAGCTGCCTGTTCTGCCCAATGAGCCGCTCCACACCCCGCTCCGCGTGGGGCTGATCCTCAGGGACCAGGATAGAATGTGGCCCGGGAGGGAAGAGCCTCAGAAAAGCTTTTGCTGCTTTCAGGATTTGGCCCCGTCCCTTGGGCTGTATCCCAGAATTGCCCCACTAGCTCAGAGACTGGCCCGTCTGTGGTCAGATACTGCCTCCTTCCCCATTTGCTGGGTAAGATTCAGAGGTTCCTGATCCCTGCCCAGCTCTGCAGCTCCGTGGGTGAAGGGAGGGACTCAGGACGGTTCCCTTCCCCGCTCTCGTGACAGTGTCTGTGGGAGAGAAGGGTCAAAGTGACGGATCTCGGGGCCCAGGACTCAGGGTCACCTTCCCACCCCTGCCTCCACCAAGATGGATCCTCCTCGCCCACGGTGGATGGACATCAGGTCCCTCTCACCACCAGCCCATTAGCCACTCCCGCACTCCTCCCTGGGCTATGCCAGCCCTGCCTTTGCCTTGCAGATTTACCATAGATGAAGCCCAGGGTCCAAGTCCGTTTCCTGCATTGCCCTGGGAATCCACCCCCGACACTGGCTACTCACAGAAATCTCAGATCCTCTGCCCCCAAAGGAGCAGCGCGCCCCCTTCACCCATTTTACCTGAAGTCGCTGCTCTTGTGTCCCACACAGCACTTACAATAAACCTAGGGAGATTCCATAAAGAGAGACCAGAGTCAGCTAAGAACAGGGGAGAGCCGTGTACAATAACGGTTATAATACAAACCAAAATCAGAAAACGCCAGCAAGTCCCTACACTTTCCATGCTAATAAAGCTGGTTTCCCCCAAAGTGCAGTCTCTTGAGGAGCTGGCTGGGTTCACGGGCACCAGGACCCAAAAGGTCTCCACAGTCCCCCTGCTCCACTACAGGCTTCCTGAGCGACAGGATCCACAGAGCCTCTCCCCACTTGGAGTGAACAGGCCCTGTCTCTGTCTCTGTTCCCAGACACAGCTGCTCCCTGGCTGCCCTAGTGTTCCTGTCCCCGTCCCCCAAGCACCTTCCCTCCTTTGCACTCGTCTCCGATGAGTTCCACTGAGGGACTAGGGATGGAGCAAGGCCGGACAAATGGGCCATCCGTGTAGGACATCACCACCTAAGAAGGGTCGGGGGAGAAAAGGGCTGGAACGGCCCATCCCTGCGACACATCACCCCCATAACTAACTGTTACTCCAGAACCATAAAGCCAACCAGGCCACAGGCCGGGGATCCTGCACCTGGAGAACAACAGCCCCTTTCCAGCCCCAGTGAGGAGCTTTGAGGGTCCCAGTGGCAGAGACAGGCCATGGCCCTGACAATCTGCCCCTATGCACCACGCCGGCCGGGACAGCTCTCCCTAGGAGCAGACGGGGTGGGGACAGAAGGTCAATCCCAGGAGAGCTGAGAGGGGAACGAAGCAACTGAGACCAAAGAGGAAGTGATCTGGGGGCAGAGGAATCACCCTGGCCACTGAGAAAGTGCAGATTTTACATCAGTGCCCGGGGATCTCTCCGCTCCCGCAAGCCCCATGGACAGGGAAACTCAACGGTACCTGCAGTCAGGAACAGGGGCTCTAGGAGATGGAGGGATCCTTTAGGGGCTGCCAATGTTGTCCAGGAAGTTCAGCCCTGCAGGCACCTGTTTGAGGCTCTACAGGGAAAAGAGCTGCTGCCGAATCCTGGCCAATGTGTCCTCCAGCTGCCAAGAAACCAGAACCGCTCAGAGACTCTGCTGCGCTGAGCATGGGGGCATTGATGCCCCGGGACCAGCAGAGTTTCCCATGCAGCCCCTCCAGGATCTAAGGGATGGAGTCACCCACCCAGCCCTAGAACAGGCGTCTGTCTCCTCCCCAGCAGCCCCAAACTCCCTTGGAGGGTGAGCTCCTGTTCTCAGGCTCCTCAGTCTCTCTTTCCCCACCCACTTCACTGCTTCCAGGTCCCCAAATGGTGGCAGACTCTCAACAGGGAAAGGCCCTGACCGCACCTCAACCCCTGCCACACCCCAGCCGCTCACCGTGTCCCCCAGCAGCTGGTCGGCTTTTCCCTGGAGGGCGTAGGCGAGCACCAGCGCAGCCTCACTGATGTGCACTACAGGGTGGTGGGTGGCCTGCAGCGCCGTCCGCAGGAACGATTTCCTTTGCTGCTCCAAGAAGAGCTTCCCAAAGACCTAAAACCAAGAGGGCACAAGGCTGGGCCAGACGCCCCCAGGCAGCTCCATGGCCTGGGCGGGAAGGTCTCACTCCCACCCCAGTGGGTCTGGGTTGTGCCGCAGAGAATCCACCAACCGCCCCAGCCTCGGATATTAGACAGGCTCCAACATGGGATGCAGCTGCTGGCCAAGTGCGGTGCCCTGGCTGAGTGCTCTTACCTGCCCCACCCTGGCCGTGTTGACAAAGGCCAGGAGCCGCCTGTCCTTGTTTGTGTCCCGGCTCCAAAGCTCTTCCGCCTCAAAGATGTTCAGCTCTAAGGGAGAGAGAGACATGCCTCAGGTTTGTCATTCCTGGTTCGGGGCCAGTTTCCATCCATCCCCTCGCTGTCTTGGTCCCTCCATGGAAGAGCCAGACTCCCTTCGGGGGGAGTCTCTGGGGCTCTATTGTGACAGTCCTGGTCTTCATGTGACCCCAACGGTCTCTAGGCTGTGGGATCAGCTCCCTCTTCCTGAGGGGGCTGAATGCTGGGCACTCCTACACCCACTGGGGTCAGGCTCTGCCCTGGGTATCCAGCTGGCACCACCCCAGTCTGGCCTGCCTGCCCTGTGCCCAATGCTACTGCCCCTCCCCTCACTGGGCTGCTTTCCCACCACGGCTCCCACCAGCTCCTCTCCCCCCCCCCGCAGCTGGCAGAGCCAAGGGGGCTCATTTCCCTGGGCTATGGGGACAAAGCTGGTTCCACTGGCACTTTTCCTCTCTTTTGCCCCTAGTACAGTGGGACAGGATGGACTCCTCCTCTAGCTGTGTCAAGATCCGAGGAGGGACTCGCTCCTCTAGGGTTCCAGTGTCCAGCTGGTTCCATCTGAGATGATGGGAGTATTTTTCTAAGGTCCCAGGGCCTCGCGGACATCACTTACCCCTGTGGCGCAGCAGCAGTTCGTAGAGGCGGTAAATCCCTTCCTTAGCCAGTCGGCCAGTGTCTTCTTCTGGGTCGGTGATGGTGACACCCAGGTGTGCAACCATATGCCCCAGCTGGGGGAACTCCGACGTGTTCTGGTGCGAGGAAGAGGAGGAGGCTCAATCAGCATCTTCCTTTCAGCTGCCCCACTCTCCAAGGCTGGGAACTAGGGCAGGGCCCTGCATGAGGACTTGATTCCCCTGCTCCTCCAGGGACAAGAAGGGCCCAGGGTCAGGCCCAATCTGTCTGCAGGGTCTGTGGGGCAGAATCCTCCCTGCGCCCTGGGGACACTACTTGGCGGGGAGAAGAGGAACTTATCTCTTGATCATCTGACTCACAGCTCACGCTGTGTCTGCACACAACCCATCCCAACCTAGGGCCCCAGCACCCACCATTCCATGGCCTGTGGAGCCAGCCCTGTCTGTGCGCGGGGTCAGAGATTGGGACTCAAAGGTCACTTACGTCAAACTCTGGGTGGAGGGCGGCGAATCGGAGTAGGCTGGCACTGGTCCTCACGGCCCTGGCTCTCTCCCTGGGGTTTCTGGAGCAGATCCAGTTGACGATGTGCTGCGGGAGAAGGAGGCAGGTTATGGTGTTAGAGGAGGCCAACGTCGGTCTCTCCTTCACACACGGCAGAGCAGAGCCAGGCTGGCAGGCCCAGCTCTGTCCAGATGTCCCCGGAAGAAGGACAGAACTGCTTGGTCCTGCCTTGCTTACCCAAATATGGCCCCAGGGGTCCCAGCGAGAGGAGTATGTATCTTTCCTATGCAGCTCCTGCAGGGTTTTTCAGCAGAATTCCCCACACGCCCTGATCCAGCCCCACCATGCTCACCTCCAAGATGTGCTGGAGATTGTTGACATTTGGGGTCACTGTCAGCAGACTCCTCAGCATCTCATCCAACTTCTGCTCCACGATCTTTAAGTGAGCCTGCAATTGGCATGGAGAGCCAGGGGTCAGCAACCCCACGGGAGTGTGGGTATCCCTACCGCAGGGTGAGTGGGGTGGGTGTGTGGGAAGCCCTGGTGAGACCTGCAAACAGCCTGGCCCCTCCCATCCCAATCCCTCCCTGTGCAGTTAGCCAGAGCTCAGGACAGGACAGCTGGGTCCTCAACCCTTATCTTAGGGCTTTTCTGCAGGGCCTGTGAATAGCAGAGCAGGACACCGCCAAGCTGCTGTGGGTGAGAGCTGCTTTGTGGTGCTATCCAGGGGTCAGGGCACTGAACAAGGAAGGAAGGAAGGAAGGAATGTCCCGTGGAGGAAGAGACGCTGCAGTCCTGGGTTTCCCTCCACACTCGTCTCATCTCTCCTACCCCATCCCTATCTCAACAGCTGCAGCACAGGGAGGGAGCAGGGATTAGACTCCACTCCTGCCCCAG
>ML686035.1:0-13215 GCA_007922175.1 Pelusios castaneus
TCATGGGACTAACACCGCTACTGCTACTGTGGATATCAGTCAACAGCGTGTCCTTGTTGTTAAGAGGGCAAAGGGTATATTAGGGGTGGAGGGCATTAATAAAAGCTTTGACAGAAAATGTGGGAAGTGATTGTTCCCCTCTACTTGGCACTGCTGAGGTCACCTTTGGAGTACTGTGTCCAGTCTGGGGCCTTCCATTGCAAGGAGTGTGTGGACAAATAGGAGAGTCCAGCAGAGGGCAATAAAATTATTAGTGGGGTGGAGAACCTGATTTATGACAAAAGGCTGAGGGAACTAAATTTGGTTAATCTGCAGGGGGACTTGATGGCAACATTTAACTACCTGTAAGGGAATTCCAGGCAGGGCCAAATTAATGTAGGAGTAACAGGGACTGCAGCTCCAGGCCCTGGCCTGAAGGGGGGCCTGTGCTGCAGTCCCTAAATCCCTGGCTTATTCGGCCATGCTGACACAAGTCTGCTATGGCTGGGATGCTAGTGCCTGAGTTGTTGGGCCCTAGAGTCATAGGCTTGGGCAATCTGTGGAGCTCCCGGCCCACCACAAGCCTTGCTGGTTCACCTCCTGGGGCAGGGCTGGCCAGTGCATTTCTGCTATGCTATGGGGGCTGGGCCAGCTGATGCAAGGGATAGCCTCCAGCTCAGCTTTCCAGGCCCCTTGGCACTTTTGGACCAAAGTGCTGGGGCCCTGTGGCTCAGAGTGGCATGGCTGGCCCCCAGGCCCAACATTTCTCCAGACTCTGGAGGGCCAGGCTCTGGATGCCACCCCGTGAGCCACCTGGCTCTGCCTCCAGAGTACAGCAGCCATGCACTGGCGGTCCCCACTTCCTGGCACTCCCTGGCAGTCTGGGAGCAGGAGAGCAGCAGCCTCTGGCTCCATGGTGACAGCCTGCCCTCCCCTCAAACTATGGTGGTGGGGATTTGGGACCCAGACGGGAGGGCTGGGGCCCCAGGTGAAGGGGTCTGTTGGGGGGCATGGCCACAGCCCCAGGCCCCACAAAAGTGGGCAGCCTGGGGCCCGTTAATCTGGCCATGGCTCCAGGGAGCATGGAGCTAGGCTGTTCTTAGTGGTGGCAGATGACAGAAGAAAGAGGAATGGTCTTAGGTTGCAGTGGAGAAGGTCAAGGTTGAATATTAGCAAAATATTTTTTTTTCCCATAGGAAGGTGGTGAAGTACCAGAAGGGGTTACCTAGAGTGATGGTGTAATCTTCATCAATTAGTGGTTTCTAAGGCCCAGGTAAACAGAGCTGTGTGAGGGGTGGCTTAGTGGCGGTGGGTCCTGCTTTGGGCATGGTGATGGACTACCTCCTGAGTCCCTTCCAACCCTCATTTTCTATATTCTATCTGTCTCTAGAATCTTATCTGAGCCTGTCACTAAGGTACAATTCTCCACTCAGAACAAGATAGAGCTCAGATATTACCAGCATCAAGGGGAGTTTTGTGCTTCAGATTGTTTCATACCTTACAGTGAAATTGTTTCACCCCATTCTCAAGAACTTCCCAGTTGGAAAAATCCGGAGTTAAAGCAGACTGTGAAACCGTAGATCCCTGCAGTGATCAGAGAGAGATATCTATATGGTCTCCTGCAAGACAGAGTACTCCCTTTAGCCTCCGACTAGTATGTGGAGCCCGTCCCTAATTTCCCACCCCTCAGTCCCTGTTCCACTCCCCTGCCCTTTGGTGTCATGGTGTATATCATGACACAGCAATAGGTAGTGGAGTCGCTTATCTCACTGGATATTTTTCCCAAGTGGGGGGTGCTGTTTTTTTCTTGGACTTAGCACTGAATCCTCTCCTGCTCTCCTTCTCTGAGTCCTCCATTCCTACATCCCTCATGAAGAGTTGTATGGGCTGGTTGGGGTACTGCACATACCAGATGGAGGAAAAATACCTGCAGGCCAGGAAGACAGGGTCCCCCTGGGAGACAATAACAATTCATTGTGTCTGCTTCACTGAGTCTCTGTGGCTTCCTTCTGTGGGGATATCAAAGTGAAATAGATCCACTCCGAGTTAAGAAAATCAGAGTAATACCCTCTCTGATGATACACACATAACTGATTCAGATGGTAACAAATGTAGAGCAACTGCATGCAGATATAACCTGTGCATAACTGATCCACATAGATGTGTATGGTAAACTGGCAATACATTTGATCATGTACAATATACACCTAACAGAGACTGTCATATAATCAGTCATACATTATAGGGCTACCAGAACCTCCTTGATCAAGGTGCAGCTCTGGAGCCAAATGCGGCTCTTGGCTGTCCCCCTTGTGGCTCTGTGGTGATCAGATCCAACGTACTCTGAGCTCGGCAGAGCTGTTGCCCGTCCCCCCTTCATCATGTCCGCAGAGGAGGAGGGAAATTTAAAACCCTCCCTCTCCAGCCCAGCAGCATGAGGTGTGCTGTGGAGGCAGCTGAGCTGTGGGTAGTGGGGCTGGACTCCATTGGGCAAGGGGAGCTAAGTGCGATGGCATGGTGTCCTCCTGCTCCGTCCGAGCTGGTTCCCTGCTTCAGGCTGCCTGGCCTGACAATCACTCCCGGCTGAGCAGGAGAGGACAGCAGGTAAGAGCTGACCTGGATTCACTGGGAGGGAGTGGGAGAGGGCTGCCTCCCATAGTTTCCTGCTGCAGGGATCAGGCTGAAAAGCTGCCTCCAGTCCTAAAGGAGTCGGGGAGGGCAAGGCTGGGGGCTGCAACTTCCTCCCCACCCACCTTCTAGAGCTGAACATGGGGACCCCAGCCCAGACACATGCAGGGCTTCCAAGTTCCCTGACCTGCCTGGCTGAGATGGGTTTCCCCTCAGCCTTGCAATGTACTAAGTAAGGGAGGCAGACTCTTGGGATGAGGGGCGGGGGTGCACGCAGCCTAAGGACTGGATGGTGCCTGCTCCAGTGGGGGCTGTGAGCAACCCCCCAGCAGCTGCTCTGCTACTACTTGTAGGGAAGAGAGAGAACAGCTGTGCAGCCTCCCTTTCTCCAACCCCACAGTCATCTTGCCATTTTACATCCTCCTGAGTGCCCCCCATGCTCCCCTAAGCCAGAGCAGTGAGCTCTTCTCAGCATGAGCCAGCATCTTCCTGACTCCTCCCACCCCCCAAGAATCCCATAGAACTGCCCCCACCCCTACCCCCCGAAACCAGAGAGTCATCATTCTCTATCATTCACTTTGGTAAGGCCAAGTTAATGTTGAATCCAGACTTTTAAATCCTACCTGATGGGGATTCTGGGAGGCACTGTGGGACTGAAGCAGCAGGTAAGTGTGTGTGTGGGGGGGTGCCATCCAGCCCGGCCCTTCTTGGGGGCAGGGGGCACAAGAAGTGCTGAGGTGGCCTTCAGCACCCCTCATATGCATCATGAAAGACCAGCCTGCCCACCCCCCAGCCCGGGGTGAGGCTGCCCCATGAGCCAGTTCCAGGCTGCAGGGGGAGAGGGGGCAGCGGAGCCAAGCCAAGCACACCCTAAGCCTCCAGCCCCCACCCCTCTCTGCAGATACAGATGCCCCTCCCTGGGACAGCTGGGGGGCTGCACTAAGACATCTCCTGCCTTGTGCAAAGGGGTGTGTGAAGTGTGTGTGTATGGGTGTGTGTGTCTGTTGGTGGGGGCGCAAATGTAGGCTTAGCTCCTGGGTGCTGGAGCCCCTTGGTATGTCACTGGTGGGTGGGTGGGCAGGTCCTGGGGCCCAACAGCTTTTGGGGCTACATTTTGGCTCAGGGCCAGGCTGGGGAAGAGCAAGGGTTCAGCCCATGGCTGAGCCATTGAGTACGGAGGGCCCCACTGGGCTGTTGAGAGCAGGGGGAGGTTGCACCAGGCTGGACAGGGTGAGAGCTGGATGGCCAGGGGATGGTGGGGCCACAGTTGGGCTGAGCAAGATCTGGGAGGCAGGGAGGCCACAGCCATGTGGACGAGAGCTACACCCATGTGGCTCTCAAAATACTTGGCTATTGAAAAATAAATTAAAATGGCTCTTATCTTTTGGGTTACCAACCTGTAGAGCACAGACCCTCGGCTTTACTGACATTAATTGCTGTTTTACCCCTTTGTAAATTGTCACATGCAAGGCACTGAGTTTAGCCTTATGAAATGGAAAAACCCTAACTGAATTGTCCTTGCTAACACTTGCCCTCGTTCACCCTGGCATATCAGTGAATCTGGGAAAACCACTGTGCTAGCTCCTTGGACCAAAACAACTGATTTGTCTCTCTGTACCCGGCAGTTGCTGTGAAGTGAAAAAAAATGGTTTCATACCCTAGAAAGCCTTAGAAAGATTTGTGTATGTAGTCTCTGAGCTCCGGCCCCCAGCACCATGGATATCATAGAAGTTACTCTCTCTGCTCTGTAAATGCTTCTGAATGGCGCTACTAGGGATGACCACGTCTGGAGGGGGGTGTGGCAGGTGGGGTGCTGGCAGAAGGGAACAAAGAATCCCGGGGTTGGAAAATATTGTCATATGTGCTATTTCTTAGGCATAGCGGTTGCCCCCTTGCAGAAAAGTGTGTGCAGGGACGGGATATAATTGTACCGATTGTGAGGTTCTTTAAGGTTGCCAGCCAGGTTATTGTGTTACTGCAGTGATATCAGTGATCGTCTTATAAACAATCGGCCTGGCTGTATTTCTCCTTCTCTTTAATTCTTTTCTCATGTTACCAATATTCACATTCAAATAATATAACAATGGCGCAGGTGCCATGGGAAAGATCTATTACTGTCATGGCCTTGTTCTATTTCTGTGCTTCATCGTCCCCCTGAAGGGGGATTTTCTTACACTTTTTTCTGAGGTATCACTACTCGCCTTTGTAAATAAGTAGGCCCACAGAGACCTTGTTCATTTTGACTCCAAAAGTTTGTAATCTCTTGTCTTTCCTGATGCCCCCTTCCCCTCCCTTTCGTGCAATCACCCCACCCCCGCACACACACACCCATTGCCCCATCCGCTCCGTGTGTACACAGTCCCCTGAGTGACTTATTTATTGTACGAGGGCAGCCCCTGGGTGTCACACTGTGTCTCCCACAGCGCAGTAATAAACGGCGGCGTCTGTCAGTCTCACTCTGCGCAGGGCCAGGATGCTGAACTTTCTGTCTCCGGAGATGTGCAAAGCCCCCTCCGGCTTGTGGCTGTTAATGAGTCCCTTGAATCCAGAAACTATATATTGAGGTCCCCAGTCTGGGAACTGCCGGTACCAATATATGTATTCATTCGTCTTGATCCCGGGGTGAGAGCAGGTGAGGTTCCGATCCGCTTCCTCCACAGCTGCTTCGTGGTCCGGCTGCTGGATCTCTGCTCTGCCCAAGACCACTAGGAGAGAAAAGCAGAAACCAAATTAATTTGGCGGGCCTGGACCGCCTTGGGGACTCTGTGAGTCACCTCCAGTCTCCCACGCCCGTCAGTCGCTTGTGACCGTCAGGGGTGTTTGAAAGAGCCAGGGAGAGAGGAGGCAGAAGGCCCGCGGGTGGAGAGAGAGAGAGAGAGAGAGAGAGAGAGAGAGAGAGAGAGAGAGAGATGGGTGTATGTTGGGGGAGATGAGGGGATGGGAATTGTAATCTCACTCACTGAAAACACACAGCACAATGGCTGAGCCCAAGGCTGTTCCCATCTTCACGGTGAAATAGCGAGTCCAGCCCTTTTCTCCCTGTGAAAATCGCCCAGGGAGGCTCTGCCCTTTTCCCCCAGCTGCAGGCCAAAGAATCTTTTCTGAGGATTGGTGAAGACTAAATAAGGTGCTGTGGTGGCCCTGCTGGAGCGCGGGGAGTGAGTGACAACGGGGTTCAACCGCGTGCACCTCTCTCTCTCTCTCTCCCCCACTCCCTTCCTCCGATGAGTCTGCCAGACGCCTCACTCCGTCTGCCGGGGGCGGCCGGGCTGACAGAGGAACTCGATGTAGTAAAAAGCCGAAGGAAAATGGACTCGTGTGGCAGGTTTCAAGGGCTCGGTGCTGCTTAGCCGTCAGCGCGCTCTGGCGGGCAGAGGGTGCACGGCGCTGAGGTACGGTAGAAAACCCTTGGATTGTGACTTGCCCTGGAGAGTTAACCCCGCGGGATTCAGTGCCCCGTCCTAAAGGTGGAGTTGCCAGCCGGTGAAAGGGAATCTTATTCATTTACACCGTGTATGTCGGGGGGGGGGGGGGGGATTTCCGGCCCCCCAAGGGGTTTTTTTCAACTTTTCCCTGCATTTAAAAAAAAAAAAATGTTTAGCCACTTCACAAACGCAGCCAGGGCATGGGGCTGTTGAGTTTTAGCTCTCTTTCTACAGACCCTCATCACAAAAACATGGGCTCTATTTAGTCTGCAGAAGAGAAGAGGGGGTTTATAGTGGCCTTCAAATGGCTGAAGTGGGTTACAAGGAGGATGGAGCCAGGCTGTTCTCAGTGGCGGCAGATGACAGAAGTAGGAACAAGGTCTCAAGTTGCAGTGGGGAAAGTCTAGGTTGGATATTAGGAAAGGCTATTTCAGAAGGAGGGCCGTGAAGCCCTGGAATGGGTTACCCAGGAAAGTGGTGGAATCCCTATCCTTAAAGGCTTTTAAGACACAGTTTGATAAAGCCCTGGCTGGTATGTTTTAGTTGGGGCTCCTCCTGCTTTGAGCAGGTGATTGGACTAAGTGACCTGCTGAGGTCCCTTCCCAAACCTCATCTCCTACTATTTTGTGAATATCAAAGTATCTGTGAATAATGTAAAGTTACAAAGGGGTACCCATGTTAGTCTATTGCAGAGAAGCAGAGTCCTGTGTCATTTTAAAGACTAACAGATTTATTTATCGCATCAGCTTTCATGGGAGAAAAAATTCACTTTGTTAGATGCTTTGAAGATCGGGAACAGACAGAATGGGAGGAAATTAAATGCAGGAAAGTGTATGACATAGGATCAGGTCAGGCTGTAACAGCAAATCAAAATAGATGTTAGAATTCAAACACTCTATTGTTCCCTAATGTTTGAATCCTGACATCTATTTTGATTTGCTGTTACAGCCTGATCTGTGCTATGTCATACACTTCCCTGAATTTAATTTCCTCCCCTTCTGTAAGTTTCCCATCTTCAAAGCATCTAAGGAAGTTGGATTTTCTCCCACAAAAGCTCATGCTAGAAATAAATCTGTTAGTCTTTAAAAGTGACACAGGACCCTGTTTATCTGTGAATAGTTTAGTTACTTTCCTAGCATCACCTTTAAACTTGCTTCATATTTTATTTTTCTGAACTGAGCTGTGATCTAACCCTTCCAAAGAGCACAGCTTGCTCACCCTGAGGAACAGCCGGTCCCCTTGAGGTGGTGCAGGGAAGAAGGGTTTATTGGCATCTTATTTTTAAAGAGTAGGCTATTTTAGTTATTTGCCTACAAGATTTAACTGGAAAAATACCAACGGTGATGGGGAGCGTTATAAAAACGATCATAGATAATGGGGTGGGATCAACCCACGGAATTTCCATGTGTCGGGGATATCACAGCGTACCCCAAAACTTAGTGACGTCAGTAGGAGCCTGTCCCAAGGAGCTTGAGGGAGTCAAGCGGCCACATGCCATTGAATTGGCTCCTAAATCTTTAGATGTCTTTAGCAGTTTAAACTAGACTTCTTTAGAAATCCTGCCTCAGTGTCCTTTTAATACTGTGTGGCTTCCTACTTTGCCCTTCTCCTCTCACTTCCAAAACACCCGTGTCTCGCCGCTCAAGTACGCACAAAAACACCGGGCTCGGAGGAGGGAATTTATTGTGCGGTGGCAGCTCCTGCTTGTCACACTGTGTCTCTCCGAGCGCAGTAATACACCGCTGCATCTCCCAGCCGCACCCTGCGCAGGGCGAAGGTGCTGTTTTCTTTGTCTTTGGAGATGTGCAAAGTTCCCTCCGGGTCGGTGCTGTGAACGGGTTTTTCAGTGAACCCAGTGACTATAAATTCGAGCCCTCGGTTTGGAAACTGCCGGTACCAGGCGATATTATCGCTCCTGGCTGAGGGGTGAGAGCAGACGAGGTTCTTTTCCTCTCCCTCAACAGCTGTTGCGGAGCTCGGCTGTTCGATCTTCGCTCTGCCCGGGGCACCTGGAAAGAAACCAGAAAGAGAATCGAGTGAGTGAGAATTGGGAGCTTTAGGGATAAATTCCCTTTCACCAAACCCTGTCCTCCTGGCGACGGCCATTGCTGGTCAGAACATCTTGGAAGAGAGACTGCGGGGGCGGAAGGGGGAGAGACAGGTATAAATAGATGTGTGATTAGGTTTTGGAAAACTCAAAGCTTACTCAAAAGAAGAACCAGCACAATCGCTGCGTCCCGGATCCTTCCCATCCTCAGAGAGATCTGGGGCGTCTCTGCTCTTCTCTTCTCTCTACCCAGCGCCGAAGACCGTCAAGGAGACACCGGCTCCTTTTCCTGCCGCTGCAAAGAAAGAAGGGAGGCGCCATCACCGTGCAATGGTGCAGCTGCTGGGTTTCGAAATGTGACACTGCAGATAACCCTCCTCCCCATGTGTTTGTGTGTGTGTGTGTGTCTGTATGTGTGTGTGTGTGTGTGCGCGCGTGTGTGTGTGTGCGTTTATCTGACTGGAGACAGAATTAGAGAGGCGACAAATGCCTGACAGGACTAACAGATTTATTTATGGCATGAGCTTTTCTGCATCAGATGCTTTGAAGATGGGTAATTTACAGAATGCCCATTTCTCCCACAAAAGCTCGTGATAATTAAATCTGTTCGTCTTTAAAAGTGCCACAGGACTCTGTTTTTCTGCAATAGACTAATACGGCTACCCCTTTGGAATTTGTCTGTTGAGGTGACTGGCTCTGTGGTTGTGGAGAAGCAGTGGAAGTGATGTCCCCGGAATTGAGCAAAGCTTTTGATACGGTCTCCAGCAGTATTCTTATCAGCCAGTTACAGACGTGTGGGTCTGATGAACAGACTGTAAGATTAATAGAAAGCTGACTAGATGGTTGGGCTCCATATCTAGTTGGCAGCTGGTAACAAGTGGAGCACCCCAGGAATCAATGGTGGGGTCCGTTTTGTTCATTTTCAGTAATGGCTGAGGATGGGGTGGATTGCACCCTCAGCAACTTTGCAGATGACACTATGTGGTGGACATGCTGGAGGGCAGGAATAGGATACAGAGTGACCAAGACAAAATGGAGGATTGGGTAAAAAAAAGAAAATCTAATGTCATTCAACAAGAACAAGAGCAGAGTCACACTTAGGACAGCAGAATCCCATGCATTGCTACAGAGTGGGGACAAACTGGCTGGGCAGCAGTTTTGCAAAGAAGGACCTGAGGATCACACTGCACAAGAAGTTGGATATGTGACAACAGTGGGCCCTTATTATCAAGGCGAACCGCATAATGGGCTGCATTAGTATGAGCATTGCCAGCAGATTGAGGGAAGTAATTATTCCCCTCTCTTCAGCACTGATGAGGCTACATTAGGAGTACCGTGTCCATTTTCGTCTCTCTTCACCGCCTTCTCCGCATACACACACACTCTCACTACAGACAGAATGTGGACAATTTGCAGAGTGTTTATAGGAGGGTGAAGAAGATGATGATTTATGAGGAAAGGCTGAGGGAGCTGGGCTGTTTAGTCTGAAGAAGAGAAGAATAAGGGGGAATTGACAGTGACCTTTAACAACCTGAGACTATCTCTACAGTTGAAAAGTTAAGTCGACTTTATGAAGTCGACTTAATAAGGTCGACTTTAAGTTGACTTAAAGTGGACCTTATTAAGTCGACTTAACAAAAGTTGACTTAACTTTTCAAGTGTAGACATGGCCCCTTTTCGACCTTATTCAGTTGACTTAACATTTTAAGTTGACTTAAAAAGGTCCACTTAGGGACTACTCCACGTCTCCGCCGGCTTAAGTCAACTTAATGGACTTTATTAAGTTGACTTACGCGCTAGTTCGAATTAAAACGAGGTGTTATTAATTTAAACTAACTTTCCCTTAATTCATCTTAAGGAGCAGCTTAAATCGAATTAAGGAAAGCCCAGTGTAGATGCAGAATAATTTAAGTAGACTTAATTTGTAAGTATAGATGCACCCTGAAAGTGGGTTCCAGACAGGATGAAGCTAGGCAGTTCATCAGTGGTGGTAGATGACATAGCTAGAAGAAATGATCTTAAGTTGCAGTGTCACGGTCTAGGTTGGATATGTGAAAAATACTTTCTTTCCCTGTGAGGGTGGAGAAGCACAAGAACGAGTTACTTGTGGAGCTGGTGGAAATTTCATTTTAAGACATTTTTATGGCCCAGCTTGACAAAGTCTTGGAGGTGTTTTTGTCATTCCTATAAAATTGGCTGATATCATTCATTAGGAATAAGGTTTATAAAACTAAGTGTAAGGTGGGTTGGACTAGACAGCTCCTGAGGTCCTTTCCCAGCCTCATCTTCTAGGGTGCAAGGACTAAAGATTTACTTTTCTGTAACATGGCTTTTAAAAATATTTTTTCTATCTATATTTTAGGGTTTGATTCTCCAGTTACCCATCACTGAAGTATCTTCCACACCTTATTAAAAGCAACAGCAAAATCCTTAATGGACTTCATGTGGTCTCTGTCTCCTGCCATTTAAAATTTAAACTTATGCTTAGTGGATTAGATGGGGTTTTTAAATTTATTTTATGGTATTTTATTAAATTACTTTCATTTGTGACATTTTCACTTGATTTAAGGATTGCAATAATAACAGGAAAAAAATTGGTTGGGACAGTGATGGAACTGTATAGAAGAGAGGATCAATGTCTAGTTTATTTTTATGAAGGAAAGGCCTTTTCACTTTCACATTTTTGAGGCCCATAAATAGGAAACAGGGTGAAATGAAATGATGACTTCCCTCAGACTAGTGTAGATCCATAGTCACTCAGATGCAGCCAAGCAACTCCAGAATTACATCACTGAAGACGGAACTACACTCTTGAGGATTTGGGGAATTTCAAAAGGGCTTAATGACTTAAAGGCTGAGTACAATTTTCAAGAAACTTTGGACCAGATTTTTAAAGGGGCCATTATAAACTGGGTGAAAACCTGTTATGGTTTGAGTTAAAAACTGGTGCAAACAGATGTGTGAAGGTGCCATTCACTCAAGATAATTGTCAGAAGCACTTAAGGGACCAAGGCACCAAAAACACAGCCTACTCTGCCAAGAAACAAGAGCCAAGCTAGGGGGCGGGAAGTTTCCATTAGGTATTGTTAACAGTTGGGTGGGTCAAGGGAGTCATTTGCTATGGGGCAAGAGGCGCAATCACCCCAGAGCCTTGGCTTGCCTCTCCCCAGACTTTTTATAGGTCTATGTGCTCCATTTCTCTTCCTCCCCCAGAAGTTGCAGGATTTAATATAGTCACACACAGTGTTCATATACTGACACAGCTCCCTTCACCCCTGAATTTTTCCAGAATGATCCCCTGGGCTGGAGGGGAGGCAGAACACACAAACTGACAACAGACTCTAGAGGAGGGAGAAAGCAAACAGCATCTTGCGTCTACAGTTAATTAGTGTGGTTTCCTGGGAAAGCTTGGAGACAGCTTTGGGATCTGGTGCTGTCTGGAAATCCTGCTGTGAGCAAAAGAAGCTGTTTTCTGCCATTTTATTCCTCTGCCTTCAGCGATTCAGAACTTTACACATTCTTTGTAAATCAGAGAAAGTACTAAATATCTCTTGCAAACCCTGCAGGAGGGTAGCCAAGAGGACCTTGTAGCCCTTCTAACCCTCTGATTCCAATTTCTCCTCCCAACAGGACCACCCCTTGGCCCCAAACTTTACCTGGAAGATACTCTGGTCAAAAATGGCAACAACAGTATTTGGGAGCCTCAAGATGTAGAGGAGTGTCCAGGGGGATTTCTGGATGTAACCAGGCAGCCAATATCCAGTGATGCCAATGGGAGTTGGGTGCTTTTGAAAACCTGACTGGGAAACAATGGGTTCTTTAAGCACCTAAGTACATCTACAAATCTGACCCACAGTATCTCTCTGTATCTTTAGTTGCTTAAATACTCCGAAGAGCCCTATTTTCATGGATGATTTTCAAAAGACTCATAGATTCTAAGGTCTGAAGGGAACAATATGATCATCTGATCTGACCCCCTGCACAATGCAGACCACAAAACCTCACCCACCCACTCCTGTAATAAGCTTCTAACCTATGATAGAGTTAGTAAAGTCCTCAAATCATGATTTAAAGACTTTAAAGTACAGAGAATCCACTAAAAAGTGAGCCATGTCCCATGCTACAGAGGAAGAAAAACAAACAAACAAAAAAACCCAAAAAACTCAGAGGCCTAGCCAATCTGCCCTGGAGGAAAATTCGTTCCTCACCCCAAATATGGCAATCCTTTAAAACTCTGAGCATGTGGGCAAGTCTCGCTAGCCAGACACCCAAGAAAGAATCCTCTGCAATAACTCAGAATGCACCCTACCTAATGGTCACTGGCATAGCCACCACCAGTAGTCCAAAAATCAGTCAGTTGCCAAACTAGGCCACCCCATCATATAATCCCTCCCCACCCCTCACCATAAAGGTATCAGTCTCAGTTTTAAAGCCAGCTAGGTTTTTAACTCCCACAATTCCCCTTGGAAGGGTATACCAGAATTTTACTACTCTGATGGTTAGGATCCTGTGTCTTATTTCAAGCCTAAATTTCCTGGTGGACAGTTTGCATCTACTTGTTCTTTTGTCCACACTGGCTTAAGGGAGTTGTACCCAAGAGCCTAAGGGAGCTGGGTGCTCATCTCTTCCTGGGATCGCCCATTTCTCACTGGGGTTCCATGCGTGCTACTCCCCATTCTCTCGGCCACTTTGAAAATCCCAGGCTCTAATTTCATAATCTGAGTGAGTTTCCTTTCTTCTCTTCCTGACGGGACGCTCGGTTTTTGTTCAGCTCGCCGCTCATTTCCTCTCTCTGGCTATGTCTACACGAGAAAACTTGTCCTGCAATAAGTTATTGCGGGACAAGTAAAGCGCAATAAGTATTGCGCTTTCTCATGTACACACGTGCTCTTTCTTTCGCAAAGGAGCATTCAACCTTGGAATGCTCCTTTGTGAAAGAAGAGCAGTGCATGATGGGCACCTGTCCCACCATGCATCGCCCACAGCCAGCCCCCTAGCCCAGCTGCAGGGCTTCTGGTGGCAGGGGGCTGCATTGCCAACCCCCGCTGTCACCCGAACCCCAGCACAGCTCCCGGGCTCCGGGACTCAGCTGCCTCCGCGGGGCTTTAAACTGCGGCCGCAGCTGATGCACAGAGC
>ML686035.1:23215-53876 GCA_007922175.1 Pelusios castaneus
CCCCCCCACGGTGAATACGGACATCTCCTCAGCTCTCCACGACACACTTACGACTGCATGTGGAGACAGTAATGTGCTCCAACATGGTGGTTGAAAACTGCTGATCAACCTCCAGTCAAAAACCACCCTCCTATCAAACATATGCCAGAGCATTTCAGCCAGTTCTGCCTTCATTAATCCCATAACTCTTGGTTGAGTTATAACATATCTAGAAAGAAAAATCTAGTGTGGATTTGAACAATCCAAGTGATGAATTCATCACATCATTACATCCATTGAACTAATGATTGATTGAAACCCTCGCTCTAAAAAATGTTCACCTTATTTCTAGGCTGAATTTGTCTTGCTTCCCTTTCCAGGCATTGGATCTCGTTCTGACTTTGTCTGCTAGAGTAAAGAGCTCTCTGCTATCAAAAATCTCCCCATTAAGATGCTTCCAGAGCTGGAGTCTCTTTCTGCTTTGTCTCCTTCCATCTGTCCCCTTTGTAGTGAATTTCTGAGCAGAACTATGGTGCTGATGATTCCCAGAAACCAGTTAAAGGTTTTCATCTCCACGAAACCAGTTGTGTCACCAGCCAGCCCGGGGCCTCTAGCTGTAAATCAAAATAATGATTTCCACCTTGCATGTCACAAATGATTAGCAATTGGTAAAATCTATTGTCACTATTCCAATCTCCTCAGCAGTTTACTCACACTCCAGTTCTCAGTGCCTTCTGGACCTTTTAACCCACACAGAGAATGAAACAAGGCCCAAGGCTGTCCTACAAGCCTGGGCAGTGTCATGACACTCTCCCATTACACAATGCCCTTCATCCAAGGTTTAACAAAACTTTAGGCTAACGCCTTGTACATAATAGAGAGTTATTGCAGAAGAAGCCATCATTATTGTGGAAAAACAAGCCCACCGTACACACCTGAATGCTCCTTGTTTCATTACAAGTGTACTGTTATACTAGAACAAAGATATCACTTGTGTGAGAGTCATAGCGTGTATTGCGGAACAGCTCTTGCACTATAAAGTGCGTATGAATGCTGACAATTTTCTCCCACAATGTGGCCTCCGGAAATGTTCCGAAATTCCAAGCCTGACCACTCTGGTCTTCCACTTTGATTTCACTGCTCTGATGCGACTAGCCCCTACCTTCTCTGAGTCCCCGGGTTTTTGAATTTTTTTCCTGTTGTCACTTTCTGTTTCTTTCACGTGTAGAGCAAGCGTGTTTTCAGTGAACAATGCCAGCTGACTGCAATAAACAATCTCCTGCCTGGAGCACAGCTGAGATGCTGGACCTAATCAGCATCTGGGGAGAATCTGTTATGCAGGCACAGTTATGTATCAGCAGATGGAACTTACTTATGGACAGATTTCTTGTGCCATGTTGGAGAAAGGGTCTGATAGGGACATGCTACAGTGCAGAGCCATGGTGATAGAGCTGCGGCTGAACTACCGGAAAGCCTGGGAGGCAAACCATCGGTTGGACTCAGTGCCAGCTACATGCTGATTTTACAAGAAGCTGGAAGCCATCCTCTGTGGGGACCCCACATCCACTCCCAAGACTCCCGTGGGCATGTTGGCACCAGTGATCCCAGAACAAACCAAGACAAGGAGCTGATTGATGAGGAAGTGGAGATGGAGGATGACAGAGAAGAAGGAAGCAGTGCAGTGGATATTGGGAGCCAGGAGCTGTTCACCCCCGCTCCCTGCCAGGATTCATGCAGCCAGTGGCAGGCATTCACCTGCAGAGCTTCAGTGGAGACAGGGGAGAGCTCTGGTCAGTGTTTGCAAAGACCATGCTGCTCTGTTCAGGGGCTAACTCTTCTACTTTATAACAAAATGGTATGAGGGGAGTGCAGTGTTCTGGAGTAGGTACTGTTGAATTTACTTTGTCGCTATCCAGTCCATCTCCTCTGCACTCTTTATCTGTCCCCCCTGCTCTTACCCCTCGCTTGCATTCGCTGCGTCGCCACAAAATCACCCACTGGCTCCCCATCTCTGCTCACTGACAGCCGTGGCGCTGGGATGATCTACTCCACGGTGTCTCCTCTGGTGGAGGAATCAGACCCCTTCTTCCCCGCCTCCCTCAGCAGCTGTGCTCCTGGCCAGGCAAGGACCAACCCCTTCTTTCCCATCACAGCCACCTGTCACTGTGTCTGTCCTTCATGTGGGAGTTTGACCAACAAACACTGATGCTGTGTGGCCAAATACAAACCTCGGCAAGGAAGAGCATATCTTCTTGCTTGAACTCTTCCCCAGCAAGACAGAAAATCCTTTAGACCAGGGGTAGGCAACCCCCAGCACATGTGCCAACAGTGGCACACAAGCCCATTCGAAGCGGCACTCGGCATTCTCTGTGGTGCCACAGAAATTGCCACTCCTGCCACCAAAAGACACTCCAAGTGGCTTCTTTTGGGGGTGGCTGCAGTGCGGAGGTCCCTGCCATGTCCATGCCCCAGGCACACCATGTAAAGAAGCCGCTCAAAGCGGAGCCTCTCTGTGGTGTGCCGCCGCCAAAAGGAGTGACTCCAGGTAACTGGGGATAGGGGTCCCCAGGCACACTGCTGAGAGGAGCCCCTCCAAGTGGCTTCTTTCCATGAATGGGCTGTCGGCACCAGCTGAGGGTCGAGGAGGAGGGGCTGGCACAGGGGGTCGGCAAAGGTTGCCAACCCCTGCTTTAGACTGAGTGATTCCCCCTCCCCCAAGGAATTTAGGGGATACCGCAATGAAAATATGACCCTTGCTTCAAAGTCAATGATCCCAAGGGAGTTAGGCACCCAAACCTTATAATAAATGAGCTTCTTGTTCCCATAGGGTGTTCTAAAATCACTGCCCCCGTTCCTGCCTCTGCCGCCGTCTTCCTCTGTGCCCGTGTCTGTCCAGCACACAGCAAACTAAGTCCCAACCTAGGAATGACTTTATCCGCCGCCTCAGTGTACGTTGTAACTGACAGGTAAATTTCGGGGGGCGGGGGACACAACTTCCTTCAGTTCCTTGGGAAAAGCAAGAGCCCTCGTTCTATAAAAAGCAGATTGGGGGAAGAGATGCATGCACGGAGAGCCCCGCCTGGTGTGAATGCATCAGTCATAGCTGGTCTCGGGAGCTTGTCCGGGGCCAGGCAGAGGTAATAAGGAAAAAACTTGGTGTGGAAAGAGAGTTAATCCGGGGGAGGGAAGGACAGATCCACACATAGCCAGGGGCTGTGCATGGCGATAAATACACAGGTAGCGGCACAGCTGGAGTTCCGGAGTTTCGGTCCCTCAGCCACAAGACCGCCCTTCCCTCCCCAGGCTACAAATTCCTGTCCCCGGCTGTGTCAGACACAGCTCTGCAAATCCCCAGCGCCCTCCCGTGTCACCCACAGCCCGGCCGCGGGGTTATTGTGCGGGCTGCCCTCGCCATGTGTCACTGTGCATCCACGGCGCAGAAGTAGCGGGCGGCGTTCTCCAGCTCGCAGCCACGGATGTGCAGGGAACTCCGCTTCTGCTCCGGCTCGTGGTCGCCACGGAAATTCGGTTCTTGGATATTGTTCCCTTTGCCGAACAGCATCAGCAGGAGGGCGGGCCTTTCCCCTGGCTCCTGCCGGTACCAGTGTAAACTATTGACAGCGCTGGAGTAATTGCAACTCATAGTCACGTTCTGCCCCTCGGAGACATTCAGGCGCTCGGGGCTCTGCCCCACAGAGAGCTGCCCTCTGACCCCTGTGAATGACAGAGACGGGACAAGCCAAGTCAGATGCTGCACACGGGGAACTAGGGAACAGGATGGAAAGAAAGAGAGGCGGCGGCTGGATCCATTTGATTCTGGTTTTCCCATTCCATGAAATTCGGCCCCGGCCCTATGTTAATAACTAGCTGTTCTATAGCCCCAGTTCTTACCACACACGTGCATTAGCTGCATCACCCAAAAAATCAGCCGATGCCTCCCCATCCTTGCTCCCACTGAGACGCAGGGCACCGAGACACAGCTGTGTTCTCCTCCAGGGTGGGAGTGTTTTTGTGTCTCCCCTGCTGGAACAATCAGGTTCTGCTCTCTGTCACCTGCCCAGCCAATCAAGAATTAGCCTCTTCTCTCCCATTTTAGCAACCCGCTCTCTATTTAACGCCTGTCCTTAATAGTCTTAACTTTGTAAAAGCTGCCCCCTTGTGGCCAAATGTATAAAGGGGTGCAGAAACATTTAGTTGTTTTTTAATTTGCCCAATATTTTAGGCAAACACAAATTATCTTCAAAGGATCATAAAACCATAGCAATGTAGGGCTGGAAGGGTCCTCAGCACTTCAGCTAGTCCTCCTCCCTGTGTGAGGCAGGGCCAAGTAAACCTAGGTCCATCCCTTGTAGCGGATTTTCCAGCCTGTCCCTGTAGGCCTCCAATGATGGTGATTCCACAACCTCCCTTGGAAGACTGTTCCAGTCCTTAACTATCCTTATCATTTGAAGGTTTATCCTAAAATGCAACTAAAGTCTCCTTTGCTGTGTCACTTCTTGTCCCATTATCTGTGCACATGGAGAGCAATTGATCCCGTCCTCTTTATAACATCCCTAACATACTTGATGGCTGTTACCAAGTCTTTCCATCTTCCCTGCCCCTCAGGCTTTTTTTTTCTTAAAACTAATCATACCCAGTTTTGAAAATGTTCCACAGAGGTCAGGTTTTCTCAGACTTTTCTCACCTGGACTCGCCAATTTGCACACATCTTTATAAAAGTGTGAGCCCAGAATTGGACACAGAAATCCAGCTGAGGCCTCACCAGTGCCAAGTGGAGGGGCAGTCACCTCCCCTCTCTTACATACATGTGATGAAGTGAGGAGGTTCTTAGGTTTTTGCCATGGGATGCACATCCATGCACACCTAGGGTATGATCTCTATAACTTTTCTGTTCACTTTTGCTGTTTAATTGTGTGCAGTGATGTGCCAGTTATGCCATACAAGGTTCCCTTTTGAACATTGTGCCATATGGTTATGATATCATGTTTTCTGCAGCATCATATATGTGCGCACATGTGAAGCAGGTTACATGACTCAGTGGGGGAGAGGTACAGAAAGAACTCTCTTCCAGCAGCATGTAAACAGCTAAATCTGCAAGCAAGTACCTGAAGGAGAGAACAAAGACAATGTAAATTGAGGTCTCAGGCTCAGATGGAACAAAGGGACCATCTCTTCCCAGGAAGGAGAAGGGGGCTGAGGGGAGACTAAAAATGAGTACAGTCACTTTGAACAAGAGAGAAGCTGCTGGCTTCAGTCAGAGAAACACCATCTTAAAAGCAACTGCAAGATACTCAGCCTACCCACATGGCCAGGAGGGCTTAATCTGGCTAAAAACCACCAGACAGCCAGACTTGAGGGTAAGAAAGATGAGAACAATCTAAAGTGTGATCCTAGATAGTGCCATTATATTGGCATGCATTTTATACCTTTCATTTGACTTGTGACTACTTCTGACTGCTTTGCTAAATGATTGTGCATTGTTTTGCTATATACTCGCTTAAAATCATATTCTAATCAATAAACCAATAGTTATTTTAACTAAAGATATGGGGACTTTAGAGGGTATGGCTGAGGGAGACTGGGCTCAATCCATTTCAATGTTAAATGGACAGACATGAATCGATGGTGATTGGGGGTGACTCCCAATCTCTGTAGGATGGGTGTTCCCAGGGTGTTATCTGGTGCTGCTGGGGTGCTTGCTAGGAGATTGTCACCTGTAAGACCAGAGAGTGTATACCAACTGCCTGGGACCAATTACATGAAGGAGGCTGGTGTGGACTGACTCAAGAGTGAATAGTCACCTAGCAAAATGGGGTAAGTCAGGGTTCAGGAGTGGAATCTGGGGGGTTACAGTGGAACACCAGACCAGATTCTAGGAGTGGCCTGTCAGAGTTTTATGCTGGATGTTTGGTGTTGTGCCTGAATTACCTTGCTTCTCTGTTCATTTATTCTGGTGATGGAACCTGGGTGTCTGTTTATTACAGGGACCACTAGATCCATAGCCACATGTAGGCAGAACTTTTCAGGACCCCAGCCAACCTGTGACACAGGTTGTGATTGCTTTTTACTGCCTCCAGGAAAGCCCTCCAAAACTCGACCTCCAACTGGAGGGGTCAGACACAGTCTGCTCACCCTGTGAGCCCAGCCAATCAGGGCCCAGCCACTGGACTCCAAAACCAGAAACAGGCCCTGGAGAAAAACCCTTCGCCTCTGGTGCTGTTGGGAAAATCTGCCTTCTTCTGGGCAAGTTCCAAAGGGGTAGTATTGTTAGTCTAGTTCAGCAAATCAGATAAGGAATCCTGTGGCACTTTTAAAGACTAACAAATTTATTCATCGCATGAGCTTTCGTGGGACTGGTTGATCACAGGATGACTATGAGCTGCCAACATGATGTGGCCATGAAGAAATCTAATGTGGTCCTAGGATGCATCAGAAGTGGTATTTCAAGTAGAGATAGAGAGGTGTTACTGCCATTATACAAGGCGCTGGTAAGACCTCATCTGGAATATTACGTGCAATTTTGGTCCCCCATGTTTAAAAGAGATGAATTCAAACTGGAACAGGTACAGAGAAGGGCTACAAGGATGATCTGTGGAATGGAAAACCTGCCTTATGAAAGGAGACTTAAGGAGCTTGGCTTGTTTAGCCTAACCAAAAGAAGGTTGAGGGGTGATATGATTGCTCTCTATAAATACATCTGAGGGATAAATACCAGGGAGGGAGAGGAATTATTTGAGTACAGCACCAATGTGGATACAAGAACAAATGGTTACAAACTGTCCATAAGGAAATTTAGGCTTGAAATTAGATACAGGTTTTAACCATCAGAGGAGTAAAGTTCTTGAATAGCCTTTCAAGGGGAACTGTGGGGGCAAAAAGCATTTAAAACAATGGAGATAATGGCCCTGCCCTATATCATAGAAGTGTTGTAAAAATAAATATATAAACTAAAAGTTGTGAGCTGCTCATACACTAAGGTGATGTAGGCCATAAAAAGTTAATGGTCAGTTTTTCAGAAGCAGGTAAATGACAAAGGACACTAACTTCCATTTTTCAACAGGCATTTTTGGAAACGTTTTCCTTAAAGTGGAAATTATGGCGTGATCTTGTCTGTCTGTGCTATGGAGGAGTCAGACTAGATATACAAAGATATGTCTTTTGGTCCTAAAATCTGTTAATATCTGATATCAGTCTCTGTCCATTTGAATGGGAATCTGGTGTTCAAACCCTAAATCAGGTTAAAACTCTGCCTATGTGTATTTCAGCCTCACAGTTGGAACGGGAAGATGCATACATACCTGATGAAAATCCCATATATGACATCACACATGACGTTCCCCATATATAAAATGTGGGTAATAATATTTCTCAGCATCAGTGTTATTGGGATAAATGAAGTAAAAGTTGTGCACTGCAGAGAGAATATTGGGAAACAGACCAAGCAGAGATCCCAGAAGAGGGACAAGGGGGTCAGTAAAGTTTAGGACAGGGATAAAGTAATTAGAAATCTGATCATCATATATTAATCTTAACACATAATCTCATTCATAAAGCCAAACTCAGAATTTTAAAGCTCACTGGGCCTGTGTCCCCACCCTAAGCATAACCAACTTTCTAATACTAACTCGAAACCCTGACTTCTCACTGACCATAACATAAACCTTCACCCTAAACATGACTTCAGCCCTAAATTTCCATCTAATCTCACCATAAAAGTAATCCTAAAAGTAACCCCTAACCCTAACTGTCTTCTAACCCTAAATATAAATTTAAACCTGACCCAAACCTTAAACATATCCCCAATCCTAAGTGTGAGACTTAACACTAACTTCTCCCCTACTCTAACACTGAGATTCAATAACCCAACTGTAACTATATCTAGAACTCGACTGCAATACTCATTCTAGCCCTAGCACGACTCTTACACCAGAATCTTAAATCCTGAGCCTTAATAGGCCTAGCTCTATTCTTCACCCTATGGCTCCTGACCAGAGGATTAATACTAACCCTAATGCCAGTCCTAATCTTTAACCTAACTAATGTAACCCTAAGAAGTAGCTATAATTGTAATAATCTTAATCTCCTACTCCTAAATGTAACAAACTCTCCTGGGGCTCAGGTAAAAGTGGGGGGAGGGAGGGAGGGAAGGAAGTAAAGCTGGAAAAAGAGACAGAGTTATTGGAAATATTAAGGAAGAGAGATTACACTTTGAATTCTTGAGATACCCAAAGTCTCAGGTATTTCAGTTCTTTGTGCTTGGCAGTCAGTGTGTTTTTGTGCAGCTCCCCCACTGGCTTTGCTCACTGTGTCACTCAAGGCGCAGTGGTAGACAGCTGAGTCACTCATTTCAGTGGAGTTCTTCTCCAGATGGAAGGATTTAGAGTTTTTCTCGAGTTTAGCAGCGAAACCTCGTCTGCGTCTCTTCTCCTCCTCGTCTGATGCTTCATATTGTGTCAGCAGCAGGCGAGGGGCCTCATGGGGATACTGTTCATACCAGAAGAGTATTGGAGACCCAGAGTAGTCATAGGTGCAGTGAAGAAGCACAGGTTTTCCTCCATGGACACTAATGGTGCCATTTGGTTGCATTACTGAATCTGCATAGATCCTTCCTGGGAAAGGAAACAAAATTGCTAATTGATCAGGGTTGGAATTTTCATCGTGTTTTAAGGCAATTAGGGTCCCCATTTGAATTGTAGATTGACTCCTCGCTTCCTTAAAGCCCTTCAGCAATTTCAGCCAAGCACAACTTTAAAGAACCTCTCAACTGTACCTCATTTCCAAAGATCTCATTTTTTACTCTTCCAACTATCTACCTTCCTCTCTTGGGGGGAAAAAGTGGCCATATTCCTTTTATTCTTAAATTATTTACATAAAAAATTAAAAAAATACACAAAAGAAAACTCCAATCCTTTTCACTTTGCCACAGAAATAATTTTATATGTCCATTTTGCGTCTCACTCAGCTATCGGTTTCACAGATGGGTAAAGATAGGTTCAGAGGTCAGAAAAATAGAATCTTGGTCACTGAAAAAATACAACTTATAAACAGGGAAATAATAAAATAGTTCAAGTTGACAAAACAAATTATACTCACTTAAACAGCAAAGAATCAAAACCACGAAGGAGCAAGAGAGAGTCATGACTGTTTCATAATTTGTTGTTTGGTAGTCCTGCGAAATCTGCCCTTTCTCACGTCCACAGCAGTGTTCCCTTCTTTACCTGTTACACAGAAAAGCAAGGACAGAATTTGGCGTTGAACGTGAACGACGCCCTTAAAAAATATTCTTGCCTTTTGCAAGAGTTGAGCAGCTGTGTTAGCTCTTTTCCTGTGTCCTCCCTCTGTCTGCTCGAGCCCTTGATCTTCTTTATTTTTAAAGTTTGAGAAGAAGATTTACAGGAGAGCACAGAGGACATTTTTAAAAAAATTGTGAAATACTTTTGCGTTATAGAAAAAGGATATACCTCTGCTAGGTGCAACAACTACCCCTTGTGTGCTAATCAGTAAACCAGTAAGGAAGTAAATATTTCTTAGGACATCTGGAATGTTTCTGTGTCTAAACTCCATGGTTTTAGACTCACTGTAATTTTTGTATTTTGAGTAAAAGTGAATGGTCTATAAAAATATTGTGTAAATGAGTGAAGGAAGTAAACGTCTTCCAACACTAATGTCAATGAGGACTAGAAAAAAAAATTCCCTAGGGGACAGATTCTTCAGTATCCATCAGGCTTCCTTGTATTTTCCTCTGAACCATCTTGCACTGGGTACTTCTGGAAATTAAATGCTAGATGAAGCGGAGCCTGATCTTGATTTCCTTTAAGATTGTGAACAGCCGTGGTACTCACCATTCATCCTCATCTTTAGCCCTACTTCAAAATCCCAAGGCTAAACCTAGCCCAACTCTAACCTTAAACCTAATCTAATAATTACCACAACCTTCTTCCTAACCTAAATGCAACACAACACTAACGCCAAACCCTAATTCAGAACCCTAACACCCATTATTCCTCATCCTAATAAAAAATTAACCTTGGCCCACTGCACTAAATGGAAGCCTAATCCAACCTCTAACCTTAACCCTGAGTCATAACCTAACACACCCATTTCTCTAAACATAATCTTCAGAAAAACAGTAACTACAAACATATTCCTAATCCCTAACCTATGCAAACACCAACTACCTGACACGAATCCTACACCCGAAATATTGAAAACTCCCGAATGATTCACTTAAAACAAAAACCAATACAGTAAGCAAAGAGATAGACATTTCTCTTACAAAAATTGATGTTTCAATTATCTTTGTCCCCTGATCACATGCACGAAAAGGAAGCTGTCTTTTTTCCCAGACAGAAACTTCAGCAAAGTGAGAATATTGTCTTTGGGGTGATGGATTTTTCATTCTTCAAGCCTTACGCAACTCTGTCTTTCTTGCGAGCACTTTCCCTTGATTTTTTTTACTCACAATCTCTGAGCAGAAGGAGGTGGGGACTGCAGAAAGTAAAGTTCAGAAATGGAAGGGTTTGAGAGGTTGAATTTTGTGGATGCAACACTGCAACCTAGTGAGCAAAAAACTGGAGGTTGTTCTTGCTCACTGACTCGCTGGAAACTGGTATGAATGACACCAGGGCTATCAAACCTCTTTGGGTGAGGGGCCACCTTGTAATTATTTGAACAGACTTTGGCTGTTGAGGGCTCTAGGCGAACGCCCATTGTGGGGCCCCCAATAGGCACACAGGGGTTCCCTTCTGTGGCTCTGCCCTCCCCCGCTGCTGGCTCCCCTCACCGCCCTGCCCTCCCTCTGGCCCCAGCTCCCCCCATGTGGCCCCAGACCTCTGGGCCAGCTCCTCCTCCTGCTACCAACCAAGGCAGATATGGCTTGATGGGGTGGCAGAGGCCAGTGGCAGAGGGAAATGTGGGGACCATGGTAGGGCAGGGATGGCTGAATGGGGTGGTAAGAGAGAGCAGGGCAGGGCAGGGATGGTGGTCACCAGGGCAGGACAGGGCAGCATGGCAAGGCAAAGAAGAACAGGGATGCCCATGTGGGGTGGTAAGGGAGAGTGGGGGGTAGTCGGAAGGACAGGGATGCATGGCAGGGGACTGATGACTGGGGAGCTTGGGAGAGCAGGGTAGTTGGGTGTCAGGAAAGCACTGGTACCTGGTAGCGGGGCACCAGGTGGCCGGTCCCTGTGGCCCCGCAACTCCCCCCCCCCACTGCACCCCATGACCTCCTTCTCTGACCTGCTGCCTCCTTGGCCTTCCTGCCACCAGCCCAGACCCCAGTGCTACCCTGGGTCTTGCCCTAACTGATTGCCCCAGGCCCCCATGGGGCACCTGCTACCCCAGGCCTTGCAGCCCCTCCTACCCCCAGCTCTCTGACACCGGTTTCCTCCCTCCATCCGCAGCCCTGGCTCCCCAGACTCACCCCTCCAAGCACACAAGCTGCCTCTTGGACCAACAGTACTTGACCTGCTTGCTGTGAGAAGCTTCGGCCGGAGATTTAAAGGGCTACAGTTGAACTCCTCCCACTGGCTGTCTCCCCTGGCTAGGAGTCAGAGCACTCAGGTGCTGCCAAGGGAGGTAGACGTTCACCATTTCTGAGTTAGGAGAAGCAGGCGACCACCCCTGCAGTACGCTGGCAGGGCCCCTTACTGCTCAGGGCCCTAGGCGGCCACCTGCTTCCCTACCCCAAACGCCGCTTTATTTTCTGTCTGGGTGGGAGGCTAGTGAGCAAATTTTGGATAGATAAAGCATAATAGAAATTGAGCTTGCTATTAATAAACACTGGTTTACAAACTCAATTTGGTTCTGTAAAAGTGGAAACTTACATTTCATACCTAAACACAATTCTCAAATAATATTCATCCTCCCTACAGATATCTTTAGCTGTGTCACTTTCACAACTGTTCAGACAAGTTTCACTTCTTAATTAAACCACCTTTTGTGAAAACTTGAAAGGGGCTTATCTTTACTTTTTTTCCCCCCAGAAAGCCTCTTTATGTACAGGTGTCAGGGAGTAGTGGCAGGGCAAGAGGGGGCTGGGTAGCCATATGGGATGGCAAGGGATAGTGTCGGGAGCAGGGGAAGGGCAGGGGTGGCAAGGCAGGCCACAGGTGGGATTACAAGGTGAGGGAGTGTAGGGATGGTTATATAGAGTGGCAAGGAGAAGCACAGGAACTATGGCAAGGCAGGGATAGGGTGGTGAGGGGCGGAGTGGCAGGGAAGAGCAAGCGTGGCAGAGAAGCAGTGCAGCTGAATGGCACAGCTGCTATTCTTCTCTTCCCCTCACACCTTGCCAGATCCCCAGCCCCTTCCTCAACCAAGGCCCCTCCCCAGCCATTCCCATTCTTAGCCATGTGCTTGGGCATGTGCAGAGTGGCAGATTAAAAAAGGTAGGTCCCAACTCCCAGGCACTGGCGGCAGCTCAGGGCACTACTTGACTGGATAAAAGCCCTTGGCCAGAGTCTGGCCTGCTGGCCTTAGCTTGGACAAGCCAACATTACCCCATCTAAGGCTTTGAACCCTTGACCTTGAGATATCTCAAAGAATGGGGGAGTCATTTAGGAGATTTATCTTTAGGTTTGAAATTTTTTTTTAATGCTAGTGATTTCACAGTGCTAATTTGGATTTCATCCAACTAATACAGATTTCCATTGATTATAATTGAAATTTACAAATAGGCAAAGAAGTAAGAAAAAATACTGCTTGAGAACTTAATAAAGTTAGGTTTTAAGGATATTTGTTTTAAATATATCAGCATGAGAAGTTCACAATTTGTTTCTAATAATTTTCACAATTTAACCTTTTGAATCCTCAATTGTCTTTAACTAATTGGCTGACCTCTGAGTTGTCTGACACTCTCATAACTTTGTCTAACTGTGTAAATGTAATGTGACACAGACGAGAGAGAGACAGAGACAGAGAGAGAGATAACTTTTTAATGACAGTATGCAGGTGTACGGAGTACCGGTGACAGCTTGCTGCCTAAGGAAAAGGAGCACAGGCCAGAAGATGTAACTGATATCAAGAAGTAAGCAGAATTAAAAAGGAATTATTGTATTCCACTTTATTCTAGTCTGTTCTCATTTTTATACCCCCATTTCGATTATGCTGAGGATTTACTTTTATATAGGGATTTTATCTTTAAATCTCAAAGTGTTTTACATAGACCATCCATAATTTTATACCTGTTTTACAGAGGGGAAAACTGAAGCAGGAGAGGACATGACTTGTGCAATCTTATCCAGCAGGGAAATAGCAGAGCCAAGAACTGGGTCTCCGGTCTCCTGATCCCCAGCTAGGTGCCCTGTCCAGGAGATGCCTCTCATTAGCTAATGGTAATGAGAATATCCATCATTGCATTAAGGTTTCTAGACATCTGGATTTGATATAAATTTACTTGCTTTAAGATATCTACCAACATCTAGACAATGGGAGTTAAGAAGAAATTTTCCGTAGGGCCAGTTTATCCCATTTCCTAGAGTTTCAGGTTTATTTGTTTGCTTTTTTAAAATCTTCCCCTGTATCACTGGCCAATTTCCTAACAGAAGGCTGTTCCTGAACCTGATCTGAACCAGCCAGCGACGGCTGGTGTCTAAGAGAAGTGGGTGATAAACACTGCAAACAGGTTTTTTGTGCTGCCTGTGGGTCTAGATCGTCCTCTGTGGGGCTCATGGCGCAGTAGTAGACACCACAATAACTCAGCTGGGCAGAAAGTTTGCTCAAGTGGTAGGTTTGATCCTTGTGATCAGCGGAAAAGTGTTTCCTATTTCCTTCCTCCGGGTCAGTGGAACCGTCTCTTAGAAATAGTTTAGGTGGGTGAGTGTCGTAGCGCACGTACCAGAAGAGTACAGGATAGCCAGTAGACTTATAAGTACAGTTCAGAAACACAGGTTCCCTTTCGGTTACAGTCACGCTGCCTTCAGTCTGTGTGACAGAATCACCATTCGCACCTTAAATATAAAAGATAGTTTCATTTAGGCTGGGATTTGCAGGCGAACCTAGAGGATTTAGGCACTCTAATCCTCTTGAAATGCTCTAAGATTGGAGTACTCGATTCCCATAGGAAAACATCGGGTTATTAATCACTGAAACTGACAGATTTAGGAGCTGGTAGTAGTTGATGTAGAATGGGTTACTGCCAGACATTGGGGGGGGGTTGTTTTTGTTTGTTTGTTTGTTTGTTTGTTTGTTTGTTTTTGAAGGGCTGGGTGGTTGTTTCATTCCTATGAAAAAATTCTAAGAACTGACAATTTTTTCATCAAAAATATTTGTAATGCTTTTTGCGGTTTTCGATGAAAAAAAACACACGCAATTTGAATCAAACTTCCTTCAGTTATAGGCTGTTTTATGTCTTGCAGTGTTATACATTTTTCCCTTTCCAAACTTCCCAAGGAAAGGAGGAGAAAGCTAAACTGCTTTACACCCACTGAGGAGGTGGCGAGTAGATCTGAAATATTGCTGAATTTACTCACCTAGACTGGGAAGTATTGCAATAATCGAGACCCGGATGAAGAACATTTCCAGGGGATGGGATAGAATCTTCTCCAGGACACCCAGGAATGGAGCTTGTTCCTTTCTTTCTCCAGCTATGAAGAGAAGATGGAACCACGGGCTCCCCTGAGCGACGCCTTAAATATATATATATCCACCTCCTTTCTCACTGGTGTCCTCTGCTGAATGATTGCTTCCCAGCTCTGCTATTGCCCTTGAACTAGGCACTCTGGCTTCAACACGAGGTCTGAGAGGAAAAGGGAGTGGGTATTTCAGGGGAATCGGAGACCAAATTAAAATGCAGACTTTTTACATCTACGCATGAATCGTGAGTTGTTCCTGTGAAACAGCGCTACCGTGTGGGAAGAGAGGAAATTTTGCGATGCAGCTAAGAAATATTTCCCCAATGATTAATACCTGCAAAGCCTTCTTGATTTTTAGCAAAAGGATTTAGAGTCACTTCTTTCTTTTATGTTGGAGGGTAGAGGGAGGATCAAATGGGCTAGGTGTTAGCAAGGTGACATCTTGGAATCGTGGAAAACCTCAAAGACTGTTTTACTGAGCTGTATCGAAGGCTCTGGGCACCTAGAACATTCAGACATTTGCACCAGTCCATGATACCTGAATCGTTGGGCTACTGGATCAGAGGGTGTGTTTCCTGAGGAATCTGGTGTCATTGATTTCAATACCCGTTATGCGGAGACCTCGCCTCTGAAATTTTGACCCTGGGAAAAGGAGAAATGTCCGGTTTTTCCTATTTTCAGGGGCCGAGGAAGGTAGCCAGAGGCTCCAGACCGTGAAGTGTCATCCTGAACATATTCAAGGGTTGGTCTTCGCTTAGTCCATGACTTCACATGAGACTTTAACCAAGAAGACAACACCTTACTGGAAAGATTTGAAGGCTCTCCACTGGGAAGATGGGTGAGACCCGTTACGACTAGGTGGGCAGTTCGTTTCTGCATGTATTTTCTCTGCGATGATTTTGTGCTAAATAATACATTTTGCTTTGTAAACACTGGATGGTCACAGATAGACCTTACCATATCCCTTGGATATAAAACAACGCCTACCCGGCTGCTAAAGTCAGACCCGTTAGGATGCCCACAGTCCGACCGTTGTAAGGAAACCGCAGTCCTTATCCTCTTCTGCGGAAGAAGAGACACATGGGTGTTTTTAAAGGGCCTCTGGCCCACTGATGCCAATGCAGTGATACCAATATTAAAGGAGACAGAGGATTACCCTCTCTGCTCTGGGAGTTAGGTGGATCACAACACCCTGAAGGCAATGAACAGTAGAAACACTTAAATTGAATCCCAACATCTTAGAGACTCTTGGCATCTGAGGATTTCCCATCTCCGCTCCAGGAATGGGAAAGAAAGAATGCAGGGCTTCAAATGCAAACGGATGGGCTTAGGGGTTTGGGGGGGAGGGGGGCGGTAAGTCAATAACAATTTCCACCGCGGCAAAATAAAAATGATATTTCTACAAGAATATTCCCCAGGAGGGTTGTAATTCTCAAGACATGGCTTGAAGGCTTCCTTATATGAAAAAAAAAAAAAAAAAAAAAAAAATAAATATATATTTATAACAAAAGTTTTTGAAGAATTTTCTGTAAGTCTTTGTTAAATGCTAGAGACAATAGAGGAAAAATACAGGAAAGCATCTACCTTTACCACCTTCACGTGGAAATCTTGAAATTGCCAGGTTGGTTGAGATCAGAAACTCACCCAGTGTGTGTTACTGTGGCCAGAACAAGTTGCTTCAAAGGGAAAACAGATGCAGAACACCCTCCAAAGGTCCCTTATTAGTGAAATTTGCCCATAGGGGAAGCTTCTGCCATCTGTTAGATACCATTTGATACCATTTTAGAAAGAAATATTTTGAAGTTCAGCCAGAAATTAGGGGATAGATGTGGAAAAATCTAGCAATCAGTATAATCAATAGATCAGTTTGAGGTGGTTTTATGCCCTGAAGCAGGGATATTTGTGGCCCTACCAAACTTCCATCCTCTAGGCAAAATTAAAGGGTTAGAAAGAGGGGATAAAAGGAACTGGGTCCAAATTCTCATCTGACATAACCTGATTTAATGTGACTAAAATCTGAGGATGCGGCCGAGGGGACCTGACATATTGCTGGATCCATATGCACGGAGAATGGCAAGGATCACAGTGGCTGAGTTCCAGGTGACAAACGGCTATCGGCTGGAAGAACCTTCGCTCCAAACCACGAATAATATCTATATCTATATATCCAGTTTTTCCCTAATGAGGTCTTGAAAATGGGAAGGTGAATGAAAATTTCCAGCCTGTCACTGACATTTGTCCCGGAGTAGAGGAGAACCCCCGTGTGACAGATTATCCCATGACTACCCACTGCAAGGTGTCTTGTTCTTTGAAGTAGCTGTTAGTAGGTACAGTCAGAGAGTGAGCGCTGGTGAACTAGATGGTCCATTATTCGGATTCAGTCTGGTGATGCCAATCTTCTATTTTTCCAATTTCTCCTTCATTTCTTATCCAAAACCTCCACAAAATAGACAGACGAGTTCAGGAGGAATGCATTGCTGGAAATTTTAATTACAGGATTTGTGCCTAACGAAAACGTCACCTGTTGATTTTTTAATCTTACATTGTCCTATTTTAATGAGTCAGATCTTCCGAGCATTTTTCTTATCTTTACTCCAGTTCCGCTTTTCCATGAAACAGCTGCAGTATCTGTCTACTTTGATGGTTTCAAAGGGGTAGCCGTATTGCAGGACTCTGTTGTTTGTCTATCTTGATGGAGTGAATGCGTGTAATTCGGCTGGAATTCTTTGAGCTGCACCAATTCACATCCCCTCTGTATCTAGCTAAATGTAGTGAAGAAAAGCGAATAATAGATTTTAACCAGAATGTGAATCAATCCTGCTCGCTCAAATGTCACACGGGGGGCACCCATCACTGCACTATGTCTGTCTTTTCTGTCCAGTTTTATTTATTTCCACTTTTTATACTGCTAAATCCCATAATATTTCCCTCTCGGTACGGTTCAGTGAAGGAGTTCTATCCACTAGCCCTGTGTTGAACTGTCCAAAGACGTGTGTGCATTAGTAGATGCTTTAGCTTTATTTTTCCTTCAGGTCCCAAATATTTCCATCTTCTTTTCTGGTTAATTTGGGGCATATGGAGTTGTTCAACTCTCCCTCTCTCTCCCCGAATCTCAGCATTTGTTACATAGTCATTTGTTTTATATCTGTTTTTTTCCTGAGCTATTTCCTTTTGAAGACACTTAGATGTCTGCCTCCAAAGATGATGGATTTCCAGCTGTCACGCTAGTATGATAAGGTGGAAATACTAGCTGAGTATGAGGTTTCGAGTGTGGTCTATAAGATGTAGATTTTGGATGTAAGTTTTATTTATCCTGATAAATATTTCATGGAAATTCATTATCATGTTAGTCAGTGACCCTTTGGAGGTCATTGCCATCCGGTATAAAAGCGAAGCCAGCAGCTTGCCAAGATGAATAAAGCTTAAGACATTATTACTGACTTTACGAAAAACAGGAGTTTCATTAAAAGTTACGAGGTGAAGGAAAACCTTCTACTTCACACACAAATCTGCATCTAATTGTAAAGTATAGGAGATAACGATAGGTTATCACATAATTAACCGCTCCAGAATGTTTTCTAACTTCATCTGAAGCAAGCGCTAGTGAGAGAGCAAATAGTGAGTGAGCTAGTGGCTGGCCGGTCTAGATCAACCAGGCAACTCCAGTTCACTTACACTTCTGCAGCATTTCATTCTTAGACCAGCAAAAGCTTGCACAACGGACACCAGGGCAGCTATGGAACAATAAATTCTTGGAAAATTAAATAGGATTTGTATTTTGTGTCTTGTAAGTAATATGTGAAGTTTGGGTTTTTTTTAGATATCCCCAACATTATACACATTAATGGGTGAGATCCTCAGCTGATATAAACTAGTGTAGCTCAACGGATTCTTCGGAATCTCACTGATTTCGAAACGTGCTTTGAAGAAGTGGACGATTTACTTCCACAGAGTTCCACCCAGTTAAAAGGGTTTGGGGTCTGTCTCACTGAATCCATAGGAACTACGCACATTTACACCACATGGGAATCGGACTCTCTGATTCCAAAGGAGCAGCGAAAAGTCTGATCTTCTAATGTTCTAACCCACACATCTTCTGTGCTGCCTCACATTCTCCCACCTAAAGGATTTCTGTGCAGCTCCTCTGCTGGCTGCAGTCACTGTGTCTCTCATGGCACAGTAGTAGACAGCAGAGTCGCTCAGTTCACTGGAGTTTTTCTTCAGGTAGAAGGTCTTCTCCTGTTTGTCGAGTGTGGCCGAGAACCCTCGCCTGCTCTTTCTCTCTTCCTCACCCGATGCTTCATATTGGGTCAGCAAGAGGCGAGGGGCTTTATTTGGGTAGTGCTCGTACCACCAGAAGGTGGTAGCAGTCCAGGTAGTATCATAGGTGCAATTCAGAAGCACATCTTCCCCTGCGAATACAGTAACGGTGTCTTCAGGTTGTGTCACTGACTCCCCGTTAGTCTCCTCTATAAATAAATAAATAAATAAATGAAGAGCATCAATAGACAGATAAAAGGCTCTTGGCTTGAACCTGAAACGTTACTCTACCTCCCAAAGTCCCAGAGACGGGGTGGGGGCGGGGGGAGAGTTATAAAGAGATGGTTGCAACAGTAAGTTTGTCATAACTCCGCATCTCCTGGAACAGTAGACAACTCTGCTGTATTCACGGAGTTAGGGCAATTTTATACCAACTGAACATGTAGCCCGATAGATGTGAAATATTGCTGACATTCTACTCACCGAGAATCCAAAGTACTGGAATAACTGAGACCCAGGTGAAGAACATTTCGCAAATTCTGAAAAAGTGTGAAGAAACCTTCTTCCCAAACTCCAAAAATCAACCTTCCTCCTTTCCTTTTCTGACTACTGACAGACGCTGGGAAGAGAGGTTTCTCTCAGGGCGACGCCTTAAATATATGTGCAGCTCCTTTCTTACTGGCCCTGGTCTCCTCTGGCTAACCACGCAGACAGTCTGTCATTGCCCTTGAACTCAGCTCTTTGGCTTCGGCGCAATGCTGGAGAGGACGGAGGAGTATAAAGTAAGAGGAATCCGAAGCCACATTAAAGAGCGGGCTCTGAAATGACAACCTGTGACAATCCTGCTTGAAAAGGAAGGCGGTGATAAAACAGCGCCTCCTTGTGGGGCAATTGAAGACGTTTAGCTAAGCAGTTCAGAGTGGGTTTGGTTGTTTGGTTTGGTTTGATTAATCTTTACTCCAGTCGCACTATTCCACGAAAAACAGCTGCAATATCCTCCTGATTTTATGGAAGAAGAATTAGGGTTAATCCCTTAGATAGAGTGCATCCATGTAGTTCCGTTGAAATCCTTTGAGTTGCACCAGTTCCCATCCTCTGTGCATTGAAGTAAAATACACTGAAGAAATGGAAAGAAAAGTTTAAAGTCTCAGAGTGAATCTTTCCTGCCGTATCAAATGTCTCATGGGGCACATACTTAACTACACCACGACTATCTTTCCTAGTCCAGTTTTTGCACTTTCTTTATGCTGTTTAGTCCTATAAACTCTCCCTCTGTAAGTGGTAAATGTTTCTTAGAAAGTCATTACCATGTTAGCCAATAGCCCTTAGGAACTTGTCGCTACCAGATATACAAGTGAGGCCTGCAGGTTACTTGGATTTAAAAACAAACAGACAAACAAAATAAAAAAATTTAAAAAACCCACCAGAACAACATGGGACATTATGACAGAACACTAATAATAAAAACAAATTTCAGAGTTAAAAGGTCTTTAAAATATGGAAGGTTAATTAAATCTCATTAAAATACACAAATCTATATTTTCCTGTCCAAGGCTAGGGGGAAACCTCATGTGGAGAAATTCTCTTAAGTACACAAAGATGTCTTTCCCTTCCTCTGAAGCAGTAGCTGTAGTAATAGCTGTAGTCTCGGAAGAAACACTTTGTTAGATGACAATCTAGGTACTGTAGGCATGTAATTCCAATGTTCCCATTCTTTCAGACTTCACTTCCTTTTCTTGGTCACCTCACTGGGTCACTCCTTCACCTAATGGACAACAACACAATTAGTTAGGGGATGAAGTAACTGCTGGAAAATTAAATGACATGATTTGTATTTTATATCTCCCTCTAGGAATATGTAATGTTTTACATTTTTTTTCCAGGGGGGGAGGGGGAATGAAAAGTGTCCTAATGTAATGCTTCCACTCCTCAGCTGATTTAAACTGGTGTAGCTCTACTGAGTCCTAGGAACCTCCCTGATTTCAAAACGTGGTTTGAAGAACTGGACTATTTACTTCCACAGAGCTCCACACAGTTCATGGCTTGGTAATAGGCAGGGATTAACGTAAGGGGTACACCGGTATGAATGTGCCGTTAACTCAATCTTTCCTCAACAGCACAGATGCGTACAGACTGCGTCAGTGAGAGCAGACACTGTAGCCCTGCTTCACCCTCTCCCACCACCTGGACCCACACTGGGCCAGAACTCCACAGCTGCTCTCCCTCCCCTCCCTGCTCCATCCTTCCCTTAGTGCTCTTAAGGGGGAAGAGAACAGCAGCTCAGCATCCTCTGTACTGTAGAGACTAAAACAAGACCCCAAATTCCCTAAGGCTCTAGCTAGCCTGTGTATGCCCAAGAAAGCAGCTTGTGGACTGTACCAACTTTGGATAACAGAGGCACCACCCACAGATGGTCTTTGGATAAATCACTTTGGTGCCTATATAAAGTGAATTGGATTTCTTCTCCCCACCCTTGAAGGGGGAATTTGTGGCTGCTTCCTCATTCCTAGTGAAATGATTGCTTTGTTCTGCTCAGCTAGCTTCTTCCCTCCTTTTCATTATAAGAGAAGTGGTTTCTTTTGATCCCTGACACACACACTTCAGCCTTTGGCTCCTGTGTGGTGAACTTCAGGGACTGGGGTCTGGCATGGGTGAAGGGACAAATCACAGTCCCCTCTCCCAGCTGGGAGGCGGGTTGCCTGAGGAGACCCCCCCTCATTTCTGTCTCCTCCAAGCTGAGGTTTCCAGCCCTGGCTCTGCCAACCCAGCCCCTGTTCTCCCTTCCCTCACAGCAGGGGCTGTGCAGGGGAGACAGTTGGACACACAGTGCTGGTTGGGCCAGTCAAGGCCAGCTGGCCCAGTGATGTCCCTCCCACTGGAGCATGGCAGCTGTTCCCGCACAGGATACAGTGGGGTACTGGCCAGAGCATGGTGGCCGCTTGACAAAAGCTGGGGGAGGGAGGGGAGCAGTGCAAAAACTCCTGGCTACCATTCTCCCCCCACATTGCCAAATAAATAAATAAATAAACCCAAAACCAAAAACAAACAAACAAACAAAAAGTGTAATCCACCTCCTCCCAGTTCCTTCCCTCCAGGTTCCCACATTAGCCCCATGCTACCAAAACAATAAAAAAGTACAACAGTGAAGAAAAAAGTGCTAAGTGCAAAAGAAATGCCTCCCTGTTCCATCCTAGCATTCCATTTAGATGAAGATGACATCTGATATCTGAGTACCAAATTATTTCTGCTGGTACTCAAATGAGAACCTGATCTGAAAAATCATGCCAACCCCTGGTAACAGGGGTTACTCACTCCAATGGAGCAGAGAAAATCTTATCATCTAGTTCTCTAATCTACAACTTCTTTGGTTTCACCTCATATTATCGCAGTGGGTTTTGTGCGGTTTCCCTCCTGGTGCCAATCATTGCGTCCCTCGTGGCACAGTAGTTGACAGCAGAGTCGCTCAGTTTACTGTCGCTTCTCTTCAGATGGAAGGTCGTTTCCTGTTTGTCTGGAATAGTGGAGAGTCCTCGCCTGCTCTTTTCCACCTCCTCGTCTGATGCTTCCTATTCTCCCAGCAACAGGCGGGCAGCTTCATTTTCATAGTGTAGTACCACCCAAGTGTTGGAGACCTAATAGGGTCATGTTTTCATTTCAGAAGAACTGGTTCCCCTTGGGATAAATGAACTCTGTCATCATGTTGCTTCACTGGCTCTCCACCAAACCCTGCTGGACAAAAATAAGATATCATTTCTCTCTCTCTCTCTCTCTCTCTCTCTCTCTCTCTCTCTCTCTCTCTCACACACACACACACACACACACACACACACACACCTGCACACAGGTGGCTCTTGGTTTGAATCTGGGAGGTTTATCTACTTTACAAACTTCTGAAGACTGAGGACAGAGGTGGACAAATTTATAAAAGGCTGGCTTTTAAAAAATAAATAAATTAGGGCTAACTCCGCCTCTCCTGAAACTTGATGTAATACCACTGTCTTCTGAGGAGTAGTGGTAATTGACCCCACTTGAAAATCTTCTCTCTGAATGGATCTGAAATCTTATTCACCAAGAGTCGAAAATACTGTAACAAACAAGACCAGGTGAAGAACATTGTCCAAGACTGAAGCTTCTTCCCTCCACTCCCCGGCTAAGACGACTTGAGCGGGAGGTTTCTTCCTGGCGATGCCTTAAGTATAGATTTGTTTAAGTCACTCAGCAGCTCTTCTCTGCTGAATGACTATGGGCCCAACCACACACCAGCCTGCTATAGCCCTCGAACTAGGCTCCCTGATAGCTACACAGCATCTGAGAAGAAGGTAGAGGAGAAATCGCTGGGGACTCAGATACCACATGAAAAAGCAGGCTCCAAAATGACAGCCACAAGACTCGCTGTTCGTTAGCTCTGCACTAGGTCGGTGATTGGTAAGACAGGGCCCGTCTGTGGGGAACTCCCTCAGCCGCTAGACGGTTTCTCTACACTGCCGTCTCATTAGCCTGTGTTTTAATAGCTGCAAGGAAAATCTGCCTGATATGATGTTGAGCAGGGTTAGGCAGCTGTTGTGCTGAGGCTACTGCCTGTCTTGTTACTCAGTCGTTTATTTCCCCCTCCTCTTTTTTCATATTTTCCTTTATTTCTCATTTGAATTGGTCTAGGCTTATCTTCCAGCAATTGGTTCATTTCCGTCCTCTCACCACTAGATTAGACCGCTTTTATACGCTCTGTTTTCCTTGGAGGTCCTTGTATACCACCATGAAGTCAAGTCACGAAAATATAACCCGTTGGATTTTATTTTATGCGTCATCCGCCCTCCGTGGATTTTTGCTCCACTCCTCTGAAGGCGCAATAATAGACAGCTGAGTCGTTCACTTCAATGGAGCGTTTCTTCAGATGGAAGGACTTTTCGTCTTGGACATTGTCAGCAAAGAAACCCTTCTTGACCCCTTCTAGTTGGCCAAAGTCCGATGCTTTATCTCCAAGCCATAACTTGGGTTCCTCATTGCCGAGTTGGATATACCAGACGAGAAAAGGGAAAAAGATAGATTCATAAATACACTCAATAACCAAAGATGCTCCTTCCTTGACAGCAAGTGTGCCTTCAGTCTGTGTGACTGAGTCTCCGGAGATCCCTTAGAGGGGAAAGAGAGCAGATAATTATTCTCATTACACTATAATTTTAGGGTGAGAATATTTAAAATTGCCTAAGTGATTTCCATGCCTAAATCACGTTATTGTAATGGTTTAGGGGTGACCCTAACTTAAACTGCATCCCAACCTTTTAAATATTCAACCCTTCTAAGCCTAGACTTTTTAAAGAAGGGTTGGCTATTCGCGACATGGTGATAGAAAGTATTTTAAGTTGGACAAAGGAAAGTGCTACTCACTTGAAATCGAAACCAGCAAAACAATTGATCCTGAGGTGAAAAACATGCTGAGAAGTCAGTGCTTCCTGATCCAACCAATCACATACACACAAACGATTGTCAGGAAGGAAGGGTTCCCTTTTTATTTCCCGCAGCTCCCAGAAAAGTGTCCGTTTCAGAGTAAAAACGTAAAATCGTGAGTTGGTCCCTTACTTTTCTCTTCAGCTGCCTGCGTGGATGCTAGCCACCTCGTGAGTGGCTCCCTCAAATCTGACGTCTCCCTGGGGCTGCAGTGACAGAATGTTAAATAGGGCTCAAGTATAAAACGGGGAAGTTAGATTCCAGACAGCTCAGGGTTCGTAAAACAACAGAAGTTAGCAGAAAGTGTGTGTACATTGTGTGGTAAAACTAGGCATCAACTCAGTGGGGGCATTATGATGCAAAATAGGAGCATATTGATAGGGAATATGGCTATACTGGAGAAAATAAGGATATGTTGATGGGAAGGAAGGATTAATGGAGATTAGGATATAGTGATCATAAATAGAAGTATGTGTGGAAATTGAGTCTGCTGTTTGGAAAATAGCGTGTTTTGTTGAGGAAAACAAACAAGGAGTATTGTGGCTGAATTGTACTAACACGGCTACTCCTTTGGAACTTGTTGAGGAAATTGTTGTTGTGAGGAGAATTAGGGATACATTGATGCGAAATTGGTATGTATTTGTGGGAGATATGAAGATAGTGATGGTAAACGGTATATTGATGGGAGAAGGGCTACACTGATAGGAAATGGAGTTATGGTGAGGGGAAAATGATGTAGAGATATAAAATAGGGTGTAGTCATGAGAACTAGGGCGGGATTCGTGGGAAATGGACTCTACAATAGATTTCAGTGTGATAACTGTGTTGCATAGACACCTTTAGTAAATGAGGTTGGGGTATCGTCTTCATAATAGGCTACGCCTAAAGGGTGTGTGTGCGTGAGAGAGAGAGCGCACCCCTTCACTGGTTTAACAGAATTTCTATAAAATAACACTTTCAGTTAAACAGTGACTTTCCCGCGTTAATAAGATCTGAGTATCCTGTACCCATCAGGAGAAGAGGATACTTCAGTCCCCCAGTTTAAGATTTGAAGCCTTGACTCAGTCGTAGATTGACTGTCTGGGGAAAAAGTCACAAAACCCACATTCAAATTTGTCCGCCTGTTCCTTTGATGTCATTTCCCCTCTCTCCCTGGGATTCCTCTGCCCCTCCCTCGGTGGGTCCACTGCTCAGCTCCGGAGGAGGATTAATTGTTGTAGGGCAGCCCCTGGCTGTCACACGGCGTCTCCCAGGGCGCCATAATAAACGGCTGCTTCTGCCAGCCTCACACGGTGCAGGTCCAGGGTGCTGGACTTTCTGTCCTCAGAGATGTGCAAAATTCCCTCTGGCTCCGTGCTCGGACTTGTTTTGCTGTATCCCTGAATTATAAACTGAAGTCCCTGCCTTGGGAACTGCTGGTACCAGGAAAACCATTCATCTGTAACTGAGGGGTGAGTGCAGGTCAGCTTCAGACGTTTCTGCGGTGACTGGCTGCTCGATATCATCTCTGCCCAGGGAACCTAGAAAAAAGGAACAGGAACGAAATGTATTTAATCAGCATTTACTGTATGAGGGTCCCTAGGGTGAATACCCCAGTCCCTTCTTATCCTGTATGTAGCTCTTAACCTTACAAAGGTCTCTACTATGCAGCTTAATAGAAAGAAGAACAACCTGAGAAAGACGATTGCCTGGTTAATGGGTTCTTCTTCCAATTTCGCACTGTGGTATGGGAGCACTGGCCAGCCTATCCTGTATCTATGGCTATGTCCACGCTTAGAAAGTTAAGTTGACTTTAGTAAGTCGCCTTTATTAAGTCGAATTTAAGTCGACCTTATCAAGTCGATGTAGAGAGTCTACACTAGACTCCTAGGTTGGCTGAAGGCAGACTTTATCAGGTTGATGCAGAGCAGTGTTTTTCAGCCTGGGTTCTGTGGAACCTAGGGTTACGTAGGCAGAATCTTAGGGTTAAACGAGATTTGCCGGCGGGGAGCCAGGATCATTTAAATCTCCCGCTCCGCTCAGCCCAGCCACGTGGGCTGTGCAGGGCGGGAACTGGAAGACCCTGCAGCAGATACAGGTAAGTGTGGGCTTGGTAAAGGGGGTGATTAGGATTGGGGGGATCAGTGGTGGCTCCTGGGGTTGCCAGGACCCTCCAGAACGGGCTGCCACCGGCTCCCAGCATCGCCGGGGCTGGCTGAATCGGATCGCTGGGGCCACCCAGATCAGGCCACTGGCGGCTCCCAGGACCGCCGGGGTGGCCCAGATTGGGCCATCGCTGGCAGCTCCCGTGGCTGCCTGGATCAGGCTGCCACTCCATGAGGTCAAGCAGCCTCTGCTCGCCCCTCCACAACCCCTGCTTGACCCTCCAGTGTGCATCATCCTGCTCCTGATGGGCACTGGCCTCCCATTGCTCCAGCATTTCAGTCTCATCCCCCGAGCCCTCATCCTGGTCGTCGTCAAGGGAGGGGGGCTCAGCAGAGTCGATGGTGTGGGCTGGCAGGCTGCCACTTTCCCGGCACAGACAGGCACCCAGCTGCTGGTAATACCAGCAGCTGGTGGGGGCTGCCCCTGTCCGGAGCATCTCCTCCTGGGCCTTTTGGTAGCCCTGGTGGAGGTCCTTGATCTTGGCCCAGACCTGCTGGGTGTCCCCGGTGTGGCCCTTGGCAGCCAGGGCCTGGGAGATGGAGGCATAAACCTCCCAATTGCAATGGCTGCCTTGCAACTGAGAGCTGACTGCCTCATCCCCCCATATGGCCAGCAGGTTGAGGATTTCCTGGTGGCTCCAGGATGGGGCCCATCTGTAGTACTGGCTCTGCTCTGCCCTGATCCCAAGCAGCAGGGTGGTCAGGGGTGAGTCCTGCCCTGTGGTTGGCCAGGGCAAACTCTTCCTGTGCCAGGAACTCTGGGAGGGTGGTCAGGGAGGAAGGTCTGGAGGCCATGGAGGTCGACCTAGGGCTACTCTGCATCTATGGTACAATGGGGCAAATGCTGAGCACCCTGGCACTTTGGAAGGGGTGCCCCCCCTTCCACCATGGACCAGTCCCAGGTCCACCTACCCCCTAGAAGTCGACTTAGGCGTCCTGTGTGGAGGCTCTAAGTCAATTTGGCAAGGTCCACTTTAAGTCGACTTAATTTTATAGTGCAGACATGCTAAGTTGACTTAACAAAGTCGACTTATTTTGACAAGTGTAGACATAGCCTAGGTCTCTATATGCATTGGCTGTGCCAGACAATGTAATTTCCACCCAGAGTAATCATACCGGCCAGGCCATATGTTAGTTGACCTTGCTCGCTAGCTAGCTCTCTTTAGTTCTTTTACGAATAATAGTTCTGTTCCCACCATCTCCCTTCCAAATTCCTAAAGGGTTCAAATAGGGCTACTCACATAATTTCCTGTGACAAGAAACATTTTCCTTGGGAAAAGCCTGTCTGAAACCGCTCTTGAGGCTTAATGAGAACTGGCACAGACAACCTGAGAGCTTGAAATCACAAGAGGGAAAACCCAAGCATTAAAAGCCAGAGCAGACACCCAAATGGAGGACTGACATTTGTCTGTATTCACTGGGCCACACCTTCCTTTTGTGTATATTGGCAAACTCCACTGAAGTCACTCTGGTACATAGTGCTCATCATGGGGCCATGGAGGTGGAAAGAATCGTTGGACATCCTCAATGTTTTCCTCTCCCATATTAAGAAAGGAGAAAGATGATCTTGGGCGTACGGTCCTGGACTGAAGCTCATGAAACCAGGGATCAGTTCCTGGCTTTACTAGGGTCTCTCTGTGTGACTTGGGATAAATGACTTCGTTTGGAAGTTTTCAAACTGGACTAAGGGAGTTAGGGGAAAACTTTCAGAAGGTCCAGTTATTTAAGAACCTTGGTCACATTTTAAAGGTTGGGTAAGTGGTGGGTGGATTGAGGGACTGATTGATCACACATCACTTACTACATGTAGATCTGGCAGAGTATCCTGCTGATTCCTAATGGTAAGTTTTAGATGGTGAAGCCCCACTGAAGAGTAAACCAGGAGTAGCAATCCAAATTCCTCAACAGCTTTGAAATATTTCAGTCTTAATGTGAGGTGATACTATATGTAGAACTATTCAACAGAAGTTGTTATACCATACTAATCACTGTAGATTCTCCAGTATAGCTGAGGTTACACGGGGCTCATCTCCTTCCAGATGGGTGTGTTTAGACATCCCAGAAGCACTTTTAGGTCTGTGGGGAAAGGGACAACATATCTCTCTCTATATATATAAAAGGGTTTATCTGAGCGCTATGCAATTTGATAGTTTGAGGTATATCCCTCATGTCTTCCTTCTATGGACCTGTATATCTGGATCTGAAAACAATATCTTCTGACTTTCTCCCATTCTGTCCTTCACACCTGAGAAGAGCTCCCCACAAATATCCACAAACCACCACTTTGTCCCCTGTTGAAAAAACCCTCCCTTAAAACCCTTCCATGTTACACTGCCTACACAAAACTGGTCAAGGGGTAGGCTATTGGGCTACTGAGATCACTGCTTATCATGCTAAAATATTTCTTAGATAGACAGGAGGAGTAAAGTGTTTCTTGGGTTGTAAACTCTTTGGGGCAGAGACCATGCTTTTGTTCTATTTGTAGGAAGCCTAGCATAATGGTGGTATGGTCCATGATTAGGGCGCACAGAGCCTATGATAATTCAAATAAAAATAAGTCAAGTAATATTATTATTATCAGGATAATATTGATACCTTCTCCAAATGACAGAATAGACGTTATCCTGCTACAAGGGTTTCTGTTGGTCAAGCTATCTTACTAAGGTACTACAGGCTCAGTAGAACTTGGGGTAAGCGTAGCAGCCTAGACAGAGTATGTAAATGAGTCAGCATCCTAGTTTATTTTGAAAGCTGGATAATAGTGCTGCTCAGTAACTGTGTGCTGCTGAATTACAGCCTGTTAATTGTCTATAAGTTGGCAACATAGAGACACGGTGAGTATGGTGATACCTGTTATTGAAAAATTTTCTGCTGCTGAGTTCCAAAGGGGTAGTAGCCATGTTGGTCTAGTCCAGCAAAACAAACAAGGAGTCTGGTGGCACTTTTAAAGATTTAAATAAATTTGTTATTCTTTAAAAGTGCCACTAGACTCCTTGTCTGTTTTTCTGCTTCTGCTGACTGAGACAAGCTTTTTTCGTAAATGCAGACCTGCTCTTCAGGTCAGTTTGAAAGCATGTCTCTCTCTGGTCCCATAAAAGATATTTCCTTACTCAGCTCTGGGCCCAACACTGCATGTATCCATTGATAAAACAGATCACCCTTGTGGGCAAAGGCATAAAATGAATGGCGAAGTATTTAATCCCCCCTCCCCCTGCCCGGTTTTATAGTTTCCCAACCACTCTGTTGGATTTATCTCCCATTTAATTGCTATAGAACCTGTATTTTTACATTGAGTTGGAATTCACTAATATGGGCATTAAGAGGGCTTACACAGTTTGCCTGAAACATTCAGAAGCTATGATACTGTAGCTATGAAAGGTGTTCTTGAAACTTCAGAAAGAAAGGTAAAGAGAGAGAAGGAGAGCCACAGATGACTCTAGTGGATAGTGATGGAACACTAGATGGGGTGGGCTCTGAGTTTCTACAGAGAATTCTTTCCCGGGATCAAGCTGGTGTGTCTTGCCCATATAATCAGGGTCTAACTGGTTACAGTATTTGGTGTTGGGAAGGAATTGGCAGAGACTCTGTAGGAAATTCAACTTCCTATGCAGGTGGGGCAGCAGTCACTTCCAGATTTAAATGTGTGTGAATGATGGTGGATTCTCTGTACCTTGGAGACTTTTAAATCCTGATTTAAGGAATTCAGCAATTTAGCCAGAGATGAAGGGATTGTGATAAGAGTGGGTGTGTGAAGTTAAGTGGTCTGTCTGCCTTATGCCTTATGCAGGAGGTCAGATAAGATTATTTTAATGGACCTTTCTGGTTTTTTGCCTGCCTGCGATATAACTTATAAAGTTCCCTTATAACTTCGGGGTGGAGTTTCCAACTGCCTGACTAGAACAGAATGGATTGCCTCTAGTCTGTACAGGATGGGAGCTGGTGCTGTCAGACAGGAGGTTTGGGGTGGGGTGGAAGGCAGTACAGATCAGGGCGCCCAGACTTCAAAATTCTCTGTGGAGGCTGCTAAATAGTCAGGGAAACAGCGCCACCCCGTGGCTATGAATGGGCTCTGACTGAGAGAATTTGTAGCCGGTAACTTAGATCATGACCGGCAGAGTTAATGCGTCTTTCCCGTTAAACCTAGGCGACGGTTTGTTTCATTAGCACAAGACAGAGAAGGGGTGTGTGTGTGTGTGTGTGTGTGTGTGTGTGTGAGAGAGAGAGAGAGAGAGAGAGAGAGAGAGAGAGAGAGAGAGAGAG